>APFE030870583.1:0-32928 GCA_000404065.3 Pinus taeda | reverse complement strand
AACAAGTGTTTTAGGCCTACCTTGGGTCCAATGCAAGTTTGTGGAAGCCTCGCTCCCTCACTCCAAATGAGCTTCCTTGAAGCATAAGTCTACAAACACAAACAAGCAAACAAATTAAATAGCACCTGAAAAGCCAATATTATAAAGCATATTCATCATAATGATCAAGGAGATTATGAAACAAACCACATAAGACAATTTGTTGAGAAAAATGAATCTGATTGTATTAATTCAAATGAAAGAAGAACTTTACAACCTGTGCCTTGATTTTGTACAAGCTCCTCCTAGGGTCCAACACGAAGTCTCCTCTATTTCAACAAGTTTCACTCACTTCCCAATGAAACCAAAAGGTATGTGATCTCTCCTCTCAAGTTTAACTATGAAGTCCCAATTCCATCAGCATTTACCCTAAAAAATGTTCATCTTCTAACCTCTCCAGAAATTGACCTAATGCCTTAATTTATAGTGCAATGGAGGGAAGTTACTAGGTCCTCCTTCAAAGGGATAAAGCCCTCCTTCAAAGGGAAAGATCCTCCTATCAAGGGATTAGCTCCCTTCTCTTTTGGGATGCATGAACCACCTTGGAGCGAACAATCCACGTCAAAATCCTTCTAGAAACATCTAGAATTAACCCAAAAGTGAGTTTTTTAGGATAAACTTGCGCCTTTTTTACTTTTACATGGGTACACACCCTCCCCTTTATAGACAGAGTGTGCAGGTACGCAGGTAATATGAACAAAGGGTGCGGGTCCGCAGGCAAAAGTAGGGGAAAGTGCGGCACCTGAGTAATATTGATTTTCAATGTCTTTCTCTCATTTGCAAAGCTTGACATGAAAAGCGAAGGTCTGAGACTTGCTTAGGACGCTAGTATAAGTGATGATAGACCCATATTGATTGCAAATAATCATGGTGACGATATTTTTGTGTAACAAACACCACTTAGGACTTGCTTTTTTACCCATGAAAAACATCTTAACAATTTGGGTTAATGGACAAATTTATGAATTGGACAATACAATGATGAGTTTCTTGATTTCCGTATCCAATTAACTCTATTAATGGATCTAAACTCTTTGAAATGTAATGGTTGAAATTTATTCCATGATATTTAATTTATGCAGTTATAATGGTTTTTTTCCTTTTATTTTCTTTCTTGCAATAGGTTGAGATTTCCATTTCGAGTATTTCATTTTCTACAATCAGTTTGGGATATGATTTCATTGCATGCACTCCATTACATCATGACAGTAAGTGAATGACACATTGTATTCTACACTTATAGTTCTAATATCTCTTAAGTTTATACAAAACTTGGGTTGATAATTAAAATTGGTAGCCTTAGGACTTGTAACATTCTTTTCGCAATACCGAGGCTCATCACTTTTTGGCGTCGCTGTCAGGGATTTGTCAAAGTATGCATTTTTTTCTTCCCTAGTTTATTCATTTCTTTTTACTTTCTTCAAAAACAAAAAATTGCATTTGGCATATTTCATTTTAAGAACATAAAATTGCATTCCATTATCATTCTTATTCAAAAAAAAAAAATCTCGAACACCAACCCCCCCCATTTGATCACGTGGTGTAGTAAGAGCCACATCACCATTCATTTCTGCATGTAGGAGAAGAAGAGGTGACAAAGAAGCTTGGAGAAATTTATGGAGATGATTACAATAAGGAAGATCCTCTTGGATTTCTCATTCAAGATACTGATGTTAGTGTGCATATGAAGAACATCCCTCCATCTTTTCTTCCAAACATTCTAAGTTCAGAGGATCTGGAAACCTTTCTCTTTGAATTTGAAATTGTTTATAGATCTTATGGTTACTTATTACACACTCAAAAATTGAGATTGTTTTTGATAACATTGAAGGATAGAGCTCTTAAATGGTTCATGATTTTAGGGGCTAATTCAATAATATCATGGAATTATATGCAAAATATACTTTTGGAAAAATATAAAGATCATGATATTAAGGAAGAAATCTTTAGAATGAATCAAAAAGAATATGAGAGCCTTCATTACGATATTTTTGAGGTCTAAAGTCATTTTTTATTTTTTCTTGAGATGTATGAATCCATTGGCCAATATTGTTTATGGGGAGATTCATAAGGATGATGGAAACATGCTCATAAAATTTCAAGTCAATGCACTCTACTGTTTTGGTGATATGGACAAAACAAGTCTTATATAGGAGGTTGTCCTGAATTACTACAGGAAGATCCTATAGTACTACAGGTAGGCTGAGAAGAAGCTACGAGAGGAAATATGATTGGAGAAATGGGTTAAAAGGTCATGTATTCTTTTGGGAAGGTTGGTATAGGTCTCCCAACACCACTTTCATCACTAATATACTCCATCTAACCAAAATCCATCTTCAAATTCCACTCTGCCTTACATGAAAATATCATAAAAAAGTTGTCATCAAATTTTCCACTACCTACACCACCTCTTGATTATTTTAACCATGTCCTTATACCTCCTATGAGTTTCCATCAATCCCACATGCATCAATTATGTCTCGAACAAGAATTAAATGACTTCCACAGGAAGAGGATTCCTCCTATAAGCAGGCTACACAGTTACAATAGAACTCATTATCAATTATTTTTTCAATCACACAAAAGAAGATCTATCCACCTTTAGCAACATGAAGCTATGTCTAAATATTGAAAATGGGGCACACCCTACTTAGGAAGAAATCCATCCACTCCACCAGAAAAATATTGAATAATGGAAAGGAAATTGCATAAAAAACCTTATCATTTAAAGAATCAGCAAGCTATGAAGACATGTATAGAAGCAAGAAAATAAAATTAGCACCTCCTGGGAAGCATAGATCGATCATCAACTCAACAGTAGCATGCATGCCTCTCCAACAACCATAGGGTAGGTATAGGTATGAAATACTCTTAACCTCTTCTCTTGAGCATATTATAGTTATAAATTTGTTGTTAATGCATGAGAGGTGAGGTTTTATAAAGCTAAGGATGGGTCGGTAGTCTCAACCACCGTCAACTAGTTAATTGTGGCTAACTCCCTCACCCATGAAATGTGGAAAAGCCAAATTAGGAAGGGTGATGCTTTTGAGGAGTGGGGACAACAGTTAAAAGAGGAAATTTGTGTAAAGGCCAAGTCACAAAAACACTCCAATCCCTCCATGCACTTCATATCCACTATATATCCATCATTCATCCATCTCATTTCATAAGAAAAAAATAATATTTTTCAAGGACAAACCCTACACTCTCTCTCACCCTGAAAATTTCTTGAAAAAAACACATAGAGCACATGCTCTCCATTTTCACAAACATACATTACTTTCTCTAAGCCCTAGCATCATCCTCCAAACCCTCTACATCATTTATCATCACTCACATATAGTTAGAAGACCCTGAAAAAGAAGGAATGACTACTACATGAAGGTAGAATACTACTACAAGATGTAAGAAAGGAATAAATTGTGCTAAAAACTAAAATGGCAGTGCCTAAGAAAGACCTACTCAAAACATAGAACTCCAAAGCCCATTTGGCAATCATCTAGGTTAGAAAAGAGAAGAATAAGACAAAAAAGGTAATAAGGCATTCACCATTAAAATAGAACTCAAATTGTAGTGATGAAAAGAGACTTTCCAAGGGGCCTCTAATCTTGTTCTAGCTTTTTTCCAAGACCTAAAGGATGTTATGGAGAGGGGAGAAAGGCATGGAAAATTTGGTCCAAAATGGCATTGAGCGGCAAGGAAGTCAAGTTGAGGGCCTACCCTAAGCTCAAACTATCATTTTTGCTCAAAATGGGTTGAAACAGGTTGCTACAGAGTTTCCTGTAGTTACTATAGGAATTACTACAAGATGTCCTAGTTTACTACAGGATCTTATCTAAGGGCATTTTGAGGGTTCCAGAGGTGTCCAAATGGTGGAAAAAGGTAGCAAGAGATTGGAAAAGGATGTGGAAGACATTTGGAAACTGAAAAATCTTAAAGAATCCATCTAGAATAGGGGAAATAGGTAGGAATGTACAAATCAGGAAGGCCCCCTGGGCCATGAATGAGGCACAATGATGTAACTAAGTTTCTCAGAGGATGAGCAACACTTCTAGTAGAGGGGTATGATGGGTCTCCAAATTAGACATAAATTAAGGCCCGTCTGACCATGCTTCAACACATTAAACCTCTCTTTTTGCATTATATAATGTATTTTTAAGTACAATATGTTCATTAAGAAGGTTTATGGATAATTTCATATTTGTGCCTAATATTATTTATTTTTGTGGAATATTATAAGAATATTGAGCAGATAATGAAGATTTGGAGGAGGAGATAATTTAAGGACTTTCTCACTACTACAAGAAGATCAATATTAAATAATCAATCAAGAACATATTTTGAAATTATTGCATAGATTCTGAAGCTCCAACGATTAAGAAAATCTAGGAATGTGTTCCCTGTCATTTAATGCAGATCCCTAGTATTGGGAACCAAATCCACTATTTGAGGGATTTTGGTGGGCAAAACTTCCTCCTTTCATCAGGAATCCTTCTTAATCATTTCGTATAAGATTAACATTAACATTATTATAACATCAACCATGGTTGAGAAAAAATAATGTAACAATGATCAAAATTATTGTGACATAAATACATTATTACATTAGTGATTTCCCAATGTTCAAAATTAATTGTAACATAAATACATTATTATATTAATGACTCGCCATGAGAAATCATTAATGTAACAATGTATTTACGTTACATTCAAATTTACTATTGTTACATTAAAGTTCATCAACCACGGCTGATGCTACCTTAATGTTAATGTTAATGTTAGATTACTGATACATCAATGGTTGAATAAGGTTGATGAGATTGACCATTATAAACAATTGTCAATCATTAATGTAAAAATTATTTATTTTATATTAATGTTACATTTTTTAACAATATTGACCATGAATAAACTTTCTTATCATGCTTGACCATGATTAATCATGGTTATGTTGAAATAGTAACTAGGTTTAGTCTTCATAATATTATGATTTTGTAAAATTCAAAAAGAATTATTTGAGTCAAAAGAAAAATTATTTTTATTATGTCCCATTCGGACATTCAAAAGAAAAAGAAAAATGATTTTTTAATATATTGTAGTGTCTCTAAGTTGACCAAATTGTCCCTCTAGAAGACCTATCGGCCTACCCCAAGGATGTGTCCCTTCACATTAATTAAAACTATATATTGGCATCTACATTCTTTCACTTGGCAATTAATTAAGATCTCATATGTGGAAGACAATTCATATTATTCTTTTATGGCACTATACTTATGTGGTATATGAGTTTCTTGTGTGATTTTACTTTTGTGATGATTCAAGCTTCTGTAATATCTCCCTTTGTGCTGATGTAATCTTTTGTAATGTCTCTCTCATTGATGATGTGAGATTCTATGACACCTTATCTTTGTGATATGTGAATCTATGAACTAAGCCAAGTTTGAAGATAGACAAGTGGCATTCTGTGAACAATGTTTTCGAAATTTTTTGATTGGAGGAGGGTTGATTTGGCACTTGGTTAGTTTAAATTCGATTTCTCTTGTTGACTAAGATTCTATAAGGAAGGGATTGTTGTGTTCTCCCCTTGTGGGTTTTTCCCTGAACGCTGCCCTAACCTTTGGTGTGTCTTTTATTTTTATGCATTATACTTGTATAATTGCTTAATGACCTAATGAATGAAGTAAAATACTAAATGAAAAACATATATAAATAATCACAAGAAATTATCATGATTAGAAATTCTAATTTCATTCAAGTTTTGACATGGTATCAAAGCTAGTCACAGTCCAAGAGAAGCTTAGTTTGAGTTGATGAAAAGTTTGTATCTTTCTTAAAGATCTGATCTAAACTAAGTTGGATTTATTGATTGAGTTTACGAGGAGTTTTCTAAGCATATAGGTCTGGGCCTCTTGTTGAATTATTGGAGGTAAGGTTTAGCATTTTTTTAGAACTTTCTTAAGGGATTACATGGAAGTTATGCAAAGGAATCAAAAGAGTATTATGACAGAACTATAGTTGTTGAAGCTCATATTCACTTGAAATTTTTTTATAACATTAAATACATCTCTATGGTATTACTTAAGCTCCTTAATGATGAGTTTCAATATGGTTTGAATCTCCTCTTTCCAGTGTATATTGCCATGAGAATTCCATGAAATTATGATGAGATAATTACAAGAAGACATGGTAAATTGAAGTTGTGGAAGTAAGTCAAGAAGATGGACAGATGTGAGCAAAGAAGGCCTCGGGAAAATACAACAAGATACAATCTAAAAGAATGAAGGAAGCTAAGTTTTAGAGATAAGTTTTTTTTAATATTGAAGGGTACTTCTGATGATTTTGCATTGATTGTGTAAGAAAGGAATATTATGAGGAGTTGTCATGTTTAAGGACATTCAAGGATTTCCATTGGGTGTTGTGTCATATTCATGAGAATATACATTGTATTAAGTGATATCCTATAACACGTGAAGAATATATGAAATTCATGCCAAGCAGTGTCATTAAGGAAAAGGAGATGTGTGAGTTTTTTTAGTTTTATTATCTTCCATTGCCAAAAATCCATTACCCATCAAGATAGAATAGTGGGTACAACAAACTACCATGAATAACCTAGAAGCACAAGCTTTGTGAAATATTTGTGCAATATGGTATTTGCATGAGGTTATCGATCACCATCTAAGTAGTTAAGACATCACTTGTGTAAAATGTAAAGATGCAGACTTATGGGTCTATGCATGAACCTGGGTTACACATTTTGGCAAGTGAGGGTGCATTTGGGTGAAAATGGAAGTTTGAACAAGCCATTTTAAGTTCTTCATCAAACACCCTTTGAACCCTCGATCAACCTATTAGAGGGCTTAAACATAGCTCAATCAAGAATTAAACCAAACCCTCAATCGAGTTTTTGTATAACCCAATGTTATCTAGGAGCTCAATCGAGGCATGTTTTTGAAGTTTCCTGCCTAGGTATGGAATTAAAGAAAGTGGCTCAATTGAGCATTAAAGCTAGATTGAGCCTTATGCTAGATCAAGCTATGGGCTAGATTGAGCCTTAAAGCTAGATCTAGCTATGGGATAGATTGAGCCTTAAAGCTAGATCAAACTTCTATTTAACCACATTAATAGCTCAATTGAATTATTTGAAATATTATGTCAAATTATCTATCAAGATACTAAGGGCCTCAAAATAGAGTTTTAGCTCCCCTTACGTAGATTTCCTTGCAACATCATTTTGTACCATGGTGGACTTAAGGCTGAATTTTTACTTACGTGGTGGAGTTGATCATGTTTGATTCATGATGGAATCCTCTATCCAATGGCCTATGAGTTTGGTAGTTTCAAATTCATATGATATTTTTCATCTAATTTCCTTAAAACATAATGCTTGACATTTTTTTGGAGAGTTTCAAAGGGGCTAAGTAAAAATTCAATAACATAAAATATACCCAATGATTTCCTTTTTAAATACCACTATCTTCATTTATGATTACTCTTCAAAAGGGTACTCTTGGTTTCTGAATTTACTTAAATAATTGAAAAACTCTTACATGAACACATGTTTTTGCAAAATGCAATTGAAATATTACTTCGCCAACTTCGAGAAAAATAAAAAATATAATTTTGCATAAAAAAATAGTTTTTGATATAAGTGACCTAGTCATCTCTCTATATAGATCAATTCTCTCATATATATATATATATATATATATATATATATTTATTATATATTTACACATTTTAGACCAATTTATGATACATGAATACACGCATACCTCGTAAGATCTATGAAAATTTGCAAGGACAAGCATTTCATTTAATGAAAATTTGATAGATTATACAACACTAATTTTTTTTTGCAAAACGTATCATTAGGACAACAACATAATTCTCGACAATTTTTTATTTTTACTCTAAATCAAAATTGACAATGCTTATATGAACTTTGAGGGCTTTAATTCGATAAACGAGTAAAATTTTGAAATTGCAGTGCAACATTTGTCCCAAAAGTGTAACCCATCTTCATACATTCACCCATATGTGGTATATCAAGATTAAGCAAGCAGATGATGTGATTAATATCGTTTTCCACTGTGATATGCTGCTTGTTGTGGTACTTGACAGTGGAAGAGTTTCCAAAATAAAAGGAGTCACTACTAGTATATGTGGGGAATGGAAGCATCACTGATATTTTTGAGGTTACAGACTAAGGTAGCCCTATCCATAGAGAAATATAAATTAGATAAGAAAAAAAGTAGTCAATTTGTGACCAAAATCATGGTTCCTTTGGAAGATGTGATGAAGTCTTCGATAAATAGGATAATTTCACTTGTGGAGAAAAACAAAATTTGTAAGCATGATCGGCACTATGAATGAAATAATTCAAGACTATTTAAGGTCTGAAGTAGGATTGGGGATGATCTAACTATTTCCTCTTACCAAGGACCAAATAGGATCAACTGTGAAGCCTATAATGCTGTGAGCATGTTGTAAACCAAATCTAAAGACAAGGTTAATTTTTTAAGGAGGACAGGTAAGGATTTTCAAGAGGTATGTATAATATTTTGATATCATATTTCAAAATCTAGGCATAGATTTATGCCCATTTCAAATTTATCTTGCATCAAATATCTCCTAATATCATCAAAACTAAGATGCATGCTCTTTGAAGACCTCGTCATTCACAATTCTAGATCAACTATGAAGGAATTACATTTAGATATTGTTGGTGTTTAATGGAGTATGTGTGTATGTATCATCTCTCTTGAGGAAAAATACATAATCAAAATTAATAGGTGTTCCCATCATAACTATTCATTTCCGTGCATGTGAATCTTTTTTCTATATATATCATAATTAGAATGTAGCTTCAAGGCTTGCCGATGGCATTTCTAGGGTTTATAGCTAACATATTAGGATAAGTGTAGATCGTGCAATATGGAAGCTGGAAATTCTTAAGAATTCCAATATCTAGGGTTTATAAATTGTAGAAAATGTGTGAACTAAGAAAACCCTAGGGACAAACACTATGACAAATTGTTTCTACTGAAAGAAGAATCCCTAATGAAAAAATGGCATCATGGTCATAATTATAAGAAGTACAAGTTTAAGAGGGAATTGATTCTTTTCTTAAAATATAAGAACTATAAATCGCATTTCTTTGATGACTAATATTTCTAATGTTGTGATATTTGGATATGATTTTTTCTATACACTTTGCTTAAGTATGTTTTCTCTTCCATGACCTTTCCTAATAAAGTTTGTAGGTCAATAATAAATGTTTCCTAGGCCTTGACAGTAGATAAAAGTGATGGTACCCATAAATATGTATATTATAAGGCTCATATTTTCATCATCCAGCCTATAATTTCTTCTTTTCTCATATTAATTAACATATTTTTTGGTTATAAAGTTCTTAATAGGGAGATTAGAGGATGTTTGTCATACTTCTTGGCCTAGTGTGCTTAATGTTTAGGAAATAAAGCATTTTCTAGTGAATTTACTATGTAAAGGCATGTTGCGGATAGCTAGAAGAGATGTAGGAGGGTTCTCCCTTGCATTTACTCCCCTTCAACTTGACTTGATCCCTAAAATCTGTCACTTACACCTTGAGGTATACTAGTAACCAATGCACTCAAGTAATTGCAAGGATCTAAGAGAGCTAGATCCATTTTTTTCAATATTTTGGACGGAAGTAGTCCTCTTTCCAAGGAGGATCCCATTATTCATCTTTGTATAAATAAATAAGACTAAGGGATCAATAGGATTCAAATTTTTTGAGTAGGGAAGAGCTACTAAGAGCTAGGAGCTTGAGATTGTCATTTTCATTTTCCTTTGCATGATGTACTTGAAATTTATCTTATGTCAATGAAAATTTTACTATTGTCTTGCATATGATTTTTTTTCGGAGGGTTGATCCCGCATATGAAAATTCTCATACAACCTTCATATATCTTTGTATACCCTTTCCCACCTTCAGAACACATTTCCATCCTCATTATACTCACAAATCCAATCATGTAGCAAAATAGTGCAATCATGTAGCATGATATAGCAATCATGAAGCAGTCCTGTAACATCATGTAGCATCATGTAAACTTAACCAAATATTCTCTATAATATTTATTCTTACCTCTTAAGCTTGATAAATTACCCCTAAACTCTAAACCTATGATTGAGGAGGACCAAAGACCACTTTAGACCCCCATTTTCTTCACTCCAACACAATTCTACAATTAGGGTTAAAGGACATATTTCTAAATTTGAATAAACATGATGTTTTTCTAATGAAATGCACATGGAATTTGTCACTAATTCTAAGTTTCTTTGAATACAATCATTAAAAAGGGTGATTTATTATTGGAAAATAGATCATGCCTATTTCATTGAATTTATGTTTCTTTAGGATTTTAGTTATAAACATTGTTATTTCATAAGCTAATTTCCTATTCAAATACACATTTCACATTATGCAATTAGAATAATGTTCACATTCTTTCAAATAGCATAGATTTTACAATATGAAATTAGATTATTATTTTCATTTCTACAAATAGCACAATCTCTACATTCCTGCAAATAGGGTTAGCCATTACATTTGGATAAATATAATTTTCTTTTCTGCAAGTATAATAATGTTTCCATTCATGCAATTAGAATAAAACTCTCCCTTTTCATGAAATTTTCTTCCTTGAGCTAGCTGAAAGAGTGGTATAAGTTTTCCTTGAGCTGGTTCATTTCTTGAAGGTGGCATGAATAGAACTTGACCTACTATGCATATAACATTGTCACCTCTTACGTTTGTAAAAACCCCACGTTGATAATTAAATTTGGAAGCCTTCGGAGTCTCAACAAACTTGTTGCGACATTGAGGCTCATCACTTTTTGGTGTTGTTACCCAGGAGGTTTCCAAGTAGGTTTTGTATCTACTTAAAAGTTTCCTTTCTTTTTAATATTTTGTTTCGCATCAACACTATTTGATTTGAAAAAAATCCAAAAAAAAATAAAATAAAGAAAACAAAAATATTTCATTCCTCGTAGGAGTAGGGAAAATCAAGGGAAATGTCTGCCAAAACCCCCACCCCTTCCAATGGTCAGCCATCACTCTTCATTGGTGACTTTGAAATTCCTACCTCAACCATAGGGAAGTTAGAAAATCCTCTAGGTGAGAAACCTAAAATTCTTGAAGAACCTATATCACCTATCCATAACATGGCTAAAAATAGGTACAATGAGTTCTTCCCTATCTAAGAGACTAATTGGGAGGCCAAGATGAAGAATATAATCCCCTCTATTCTTTCGGATTTCCATGGCCTCGCCTTTGATGTCCTTGACACATTAATGTTTGAGTTTGATATGCATTGTAGGACCTATGACTATACCTCTGATGAACAAAAGTTGAATATGTTTCCCTCCACCCTCAAGGATGCATCTTTATGCTGGTTTATGAGCCTACCTGGAGGAAGCATCACTACCTAAGAACAAATGTAGCAAGCCTTTAATGAAAAGTATAGGGATTACTATAGGTCTAAGGAGACAAAAGAAGAAATATTTTGGATGAACCTAGGTCCAAATGAGTCCTTAGAAGTCTTTAGGAAAGGTTCCAACTCAACTATAGGAGGGATGACTTTACTCTTGAACCTAAATTGCTAAATCTTGTACTTCTCCAAGGGATTAGGGAGTATGTAATGGATACTCTTAATATTCTACTTGAAGGAGATATTTATCAACGAACTTATGATAACATCAATACAATATTAAAGAATCATTCTAGGGATACTAGGAAGAGAGGTAGGTCGATTCAAGGCCTGACCAACTCTTCTCCTTCCATATTGACCATCAAACATGAGATAGGGAGTATTTTAGAACAATTTGAGAGTGAAATGTTGCATAAGTTTTCCTTATAGATGGATACTATGTAAATTAAAAGGAAGCAAGAGGAAGCATCACGGGAACTAGCCATCTTTTTCCCCACATGCACCAAGAGACATACAAAAAATGAGTGCCCACTAAACACCATAAAAATATGCTCTATCTATGAGGAAAACCGTGCAACAAAAAAAATATCCCTCTTCTAGGCCTAAAATATGTATACCAAGTAGCAGATAATGGCTTGAAGAAATTTGGCTTCATCATCCAAAGGAGACCAAAATACCCTCGACCATATCAATAGGGCATGTAGGGTAAAAATATCTTCCTTACAATCCAAATCAAAATAGACCCTTCCAACCTTGGTATCCTTCATCTCACCCACCATGGTCCATGCCTTCTCCTTGGTCCTATACTCCTCAACTTGTCAATCCTCCTTTCTAGCCATATAAACCTTAGCCTCTTCAATGGGAAAATTGGTCCAAGAGGATATAAAAGGATTGATCGAGGAGGACCCTGGAGGAATGATCCAGGTGGATCTCTCTAAAATACTAGTGGCATGATAACAAGTCTCAAAACTCAAAGTGGCATAATATGATAAACTTAGCATAAGACCGAGGTGCTCGACATCCTAATTCCAATGATGCGAATGGCACTCGAATCTGAGTTCAGAAGAATATGTTAAAGAAAGTCAAAGATTAGGTTTGAGTTGTCTAGATGGTAGGAGGAGATGATGTGGCAAAAGTCTCAGGGAATGGGGAAGCGAAAAATGGTACGTTGCCATTGGTCTTGCATTTTTCTTATCGTAGAAGAAGAGGTCACACTTAAGGGGAATCAGCCCTGACAAGATCTTGGTTGTGATTGCGATATCTCCCATTTGCGATTGCGATATTTCATATCGCAGATTAGAGGAGACAATGGATAATAATTGACCCTGACAGGTTCTTGGTTGTGATTATGATACCGCATACCACAAATCAGAGGAATGTGTGTTTAAGAATTGTCCCTCAGTGGAGCCAATTGCAAATGTGATAAAATCGCAATCGCAGATCGTAATGGAAGCATGGAATATCACCTCATGCTCCACTAATTGCGATATGTGATGGGCTTTGGACTTGTTATTTTATATATTGTATTTGATAATCTTGATGGGTTCCACAGTTGTATGGGTTTTGGCATCCACCGATGGAAAGCGTCAACTGTGATTTGCGATGAGGTACCCGAATGCGATATTTTATGAATTGTATTTAATTATCTCGGTGGGTCCATGATCATCAGAGAGCATGGGTCTATCTGTCAATTGAGATTTTCAATGGGGTTTCTGGACCAGATAAAATATATACTATGATCAATATAGCCATCAGTTCTGTGATTATCATTGGCACTTTATGTTGGTCTATTCACCTTTTGCGGGAAACACCAATAGTCATGTTGCCAAGTTTAAACGTACAGTTAAAAGGGCTTTCCAAATTTAAAAGGTGTTTCACCATATTTGTAAAGTTTTGTTGCATGTATCATTAAGTCCCAAGATCCTTGGTCTTAAGACAATCCCGCCTGCTAAATTTTGACGTTCATTTAGAACTGCTTAGGTATTGAGGATTTACCACCCACTTATATGTATAAGACTATCTGCATAGCGAGGCAGAGAGGAATGGATAATAGTTCAGAACATGGTATGCAACAACATATCTTGACTTTCCAGCAGCAGCCAAAACCTCATCTTGAGTAGCAGGTAAATTCCTACAAGGTACAGAAGGCCTGATTATCCAAATTTGGTATTTGGATAGGTGTTTTTGCACGAGTTTTCACCAGGAAGTCAATGGTGTTGTATGTTTCTAGAGTTTGGCTCTCCATTTACTAGCTATCTTCTAGATTGGAGGTATAAGGATGTTTATGTAATAATATGCTTTTACTTCACTCTTTCCATGACATTTAATGAATGAAGGCCTCACCACTACTGAGCAGGGCCTAGAGATGTAGTCCAAGTTGGATGAATTCCATAATCAAATCTTTGTGTCTTGATCTCATGCGTGATTATGTCTTTTTATCTTCATTTTAATTCTTATGTTCCATGGTTTTTAAGTGCCATATTATATGTAATTATGATGCATCAATAAGAAAAAAAATCACGGATCATAAACCCTTCACAAAAATGGAGGCCTTGAGTAGCCCAATCTCCTCCACTAATGGATCCTCTCCGCCTCAACCATAGTTTCCCCATAATAACCCACCAAAGAAACCTTTGATTCCTTCCCAACCCAATTTGAAATCAAACATTAAGAATGAAAAATAGGTCTATAGTGGGGAAACATCCTATCCTGCCTATGTTGTGGATGTCCAAGAGATAAACCTTATATCTGGGAAGATACTTTAGATGATCACCCACCTTATCCACCTTCAGATCTTAACAAAGAGAAGGAAGACAGTACCCATCAAGCCATTATACCTCCCTATCATCAAAGCTTTTTCCAACCTAAAGAGCACACTTGATAAGAGGTTGAAATTCTCAGAGAATTGAATAATTTGTGCATTAAAGTTCCTCTTCTACAGGCTATCAAATATATCCCCATCTACAACAATCTCATTAGGGAAGAATACTTCAAGAGGCCTGGGAGGATAGTAAGATATGATCTCAATATAAATTTTTTTGGGCACTTTTTTGATCTAATTCTTGGGAGGGTGATCTTCCCAAAGTACTTATATCCTAGTAGTTTAGTAGTGGATGCGCATATTAATAGCGTTATGGTCCCTAACACCATGATTGACCTTAGTGTTGCAATAAATATTATGACCAAGGAAACCATGTTAAATAGCAACCTCCAAGGAGCTTTAAGGAAGACCACTACACTGTTGTAACTTACAGATAGGTCCAAAGTACCCCTTGAGGGGGTTATAGAGGATGTAATAGTCTCTATCGACTCTTGGGAGCATCCCATATATTTCCTTGTCCTCCAACCCAAAACCAAGTTTAATGGTTATCCTCTCATTAGTTGCAGGGTTGGGAACATGACCATTAAGAATGGGAATATCTCAAACAAACTTCTATTATACCCCCTAATCAACCCTCTATTGAGCATAACTTACCATTGTGGATAGAGGATGAGGAATAAGAAAACCTTTGTTATTCATCCCTCTACCTATTTTGTACACTAGACACTATTGTAGGTTGTAGGATGGTAGATGAGGACGATCTTATTTACCACTTCATACATTAGGGGATTTTTGAGGTCTAAAATGGACCTCCTCAAAAAAAATGTACAACCAAAATAAAATTTATAAGAAGCAATAGGATTCAAGATGATTATGTCAAACATCGGGGATTATTCACCATTTTTGGAGTACAAAAGTACAAAGTTTAAAAAATAATAAAATAATAAAACTACTTTTTCAACTAGTATTTTCAACTTATCTCACTAATTTTTTACTCAAATTTCAATCAGAAATACTCATTGAATGAAAAATTTAATTCCTCATCCAAGCAATACCCATGTTGCATAATTTCGATAGACCCTGCTATGTGAAAAATGAGAAATACATGAAAAAGTGTTATTGCAATCACGTTTTTCATGTATTTCTCATTTTTCGTGTAGCAAGGTCCATCGAAGTATGGAACATGGGAACTCCTTGGATGGTGAATCAAATTTTGTATCCAACGAGTGTTTTTGCTCGAAATTTGAGTAACCCCATGTGGAGATAAGTTGAAAATACGAGTTGAAAAAATAGTTTTGTCATTTTTCCCTCTAAAATTTGATGATGTAATCTAATCTTATTTTATTATTTCCACTATTATTTTATAATTTCCTTAGGAGGCACATTTTAGACCTCAAAAATCCCCTAATGCATAATCAACCTCCTAATGTGATGCCAATTAATGAACTGATAGAGGAATCCTTAGAGAAACCTAAGAAAAATTCATGGAATGATATATTCTCTTCTAATTATAATCTAGTAGACCATGTCAAGGTTATGGAAATAAACCCATCCATAACTATAAAAATCAACCCTTCCCTCTTAGCTGAGCAAGAAGAGAAATTATGCATTATGTTGAGAAAGCATCTTGATGCCTTTGGTTGGGACTACAAGGAAATGAAAGAGTTGCATCCCTCAGATTGTACTCATCATATCTAGATGAAGGATGGATGAAAACATGTGCACAAACCCTAGAGGAGGATGAATCCTTCCCTTAAGGATATTGTAAAAGAGGAAATGCAAACATTTCTCGATGTAGGGTTCATATAACCCATTTCATATAGTGAGTGGGTGTCCCCTATTGTCATAGTACCCAAGAAAAATGGGAAGTGGAGGATTTGTATTGATTATCAGGAAATTAACGAGGCTACAAAGAAGGACCATTTCCCTTTGGATTTCATTGATCAAGTCCTAGATGGCCTTGTAGAGAATAATATTTTTTCCTTACTAGATGGATTTATTGGGTACAACCATATTCGTATCAGCCTCGAGGACCAAGATAAGACGATATTCATGTGTCCATGGATGACCTTTCTTATAGGGTCCTTCCATTTAGTTTATGTAATGCCCCTGTTATTTTCCACAGGGCATTTTTGAATATATTTGTTGACCTTGTTCATCAGACTGTTGAGATATACATAGATTATTTCACCCCTTATGGAATTTATTTTTAAGAAGTTATTTCTAATATATGTAAAGTCTTAAGGAAATTCATTGATATGAATATTTCATTAAGTCCCGAGAAATGTGATTTTTTTGTGAATGCAAGGAATGTTCTAAGCCATTTCATACCCAACAAGGGGATCCAGGCTGACCTCAAAAAAGTTTCCATCATTAAAATGGTCCCTATCCCTGAAAAAAAGGGATGTAAGAAGCTTCCTTGGACTCACTGGGCATTACAAGATATTCATTAAGGAATTTAATAAATTGGCTTCACCCATGTTTTTATTGATGGCTAAAAATTCAAACTTTTATTGGAAAAATAGATGTCAAGAGGTATTTGAATAACTAAAAGAGACGTTGACCACTGTACCAAACCTTAAGGGGGCGAATTGGGGATTTCCTTTCCACATCCACACAAATCCATCAGATAAAGTTGTAGGAGGAGCCTTAGGACAACTGGAAAAAAAAATTCCCCATGTCATATATGTCATCAGTAAGAACCTTTCTAAATATAAACTTAACTATATCGTTACTAAAAAATAACTTCTAGTTGTGGTGCACTCTTTGAATAAGGTTAAGAATTATATCAATGGATATCAATTCTTTGTTCATATTCATCATGAAACCATTGAATATTTAGTGAATAACTTGATTTCACTGCTAGAATCATTTTATGGTTGTTATTATTACAACAATTTGATCTAACTATTGTTGCAAAACCAAGCAAAGAGAATATGGTTGTAGATATTTTGTTA
This sequence comes from Pinus taeda, assembly GCA_000404065.3. Taxonomy (NCBI): domain Eukaryota; kingdom Viridiplantae; phylum Streptophyta; class Pinopsida; order Pinales; family Pinaceae; genus Pinus; species Pinus taeda. The sequence goes on along the minus strand of APFE030870583.1, from coordinate 15,634 downwards.
ATACTAACATTTCCTACAGGAAATGAGGATATGGTAGATGATCAACTTCTAGATGAACACGTCTTTTTCATCTTAGTGTTATCTCCTTGGTTTGCTAGTATAGAAAATCACTTGGTTGCTGGAAGTTTCCCTCCTAATTTATCCTCCAAGGAGAAGAGAAAGATTGTTAGGAAGAGTTCCCCTTTCACTTGGATTGGGGGGAATCTCTTCAAGTTGTGGCCAGATCATATTTTGATAAGATTTGTAAGAGAGGAGGATGTCTTTGAAATCCTCTCAACAGTCCTATGGGGGGAATTTTGTTGTTAGGAGGATAGCCTTCAAATTTATAAAAGTTGGCTACTACTAGCCTACTCTACATTAGGATGCAAATAGGTACACTACTAGATGTGATGAGTGTTGAAGGATGGCCAAGCCTACACCCAAGGATGAAATTCCTTTACAACCTCAAGCGAATATAGTCAAGCTATTTGAGAAATGGAGCATGTACTTCATTGGGCCCATTCATCCCCCATCTGGGAAAAATAGATATATCATTCTATGCATTGGTTACTTAACTAAGTGGGTTGAAGCAAAGGTAGCGAAGGAAACAAACTAGCAAAAAGTGGTTGAATTCCTTAGAGAGAAAATCTTCTACAAGCTTCGTCTTCCAAGGGAGTTGGTCATTAATCAAGGAGAAAATTTTACCACAAATATGATTTAAGGCATTATGAGTAGTACCACATCAAACAAAGGAAATAAGTTTCCTATTACCCTCAAGAAAATAGGAAATTGGAGGTCACAAATAGAGCCTTGGAGAACATTTTGACAAGGGTTATCAGCAACAACAGAAGGGATTGGGTAAACTAACTTGTAGAGGGCATTTGGGCGTATAATACCACTTGGAAAACCACCACTGGATTCACTCCTTTTGATATGCTTTATGGGAAGAAGGCCCTATTGTCCATTGTTTTTTAATACAACACCTTGAGGATGGCAACACAATTGGATTTAGACGTCACTATAGCTCAGTAAGAATGGTTGCTCCAGTTCAATGGTTTGAATGAGTTTAGATTGTATACTCATGCACACTGAGGTAGTACAACTGAAAAGGAATAGTTAGCATGATAAATTAATTTGAGAAAGATCCTTTGAAGATGGTGATTGGGTCTTTCTTTATGATTCCATGTTCAAGGATTTCAAAGGGAAATTAATGATAAGGTGGTTCGGTCCTTACCTAGTAGAAAAATGTTATGGGAATGGATCTATCCAAATAAGAATAATTGATGAGGAAGGAATTCCATTTCTTGTTAATGGTTACCTATTAAATTTGTTCAAGAATCCTTTGTCAAAGAAGGATTTTCCTAGCTCAATAAGAAAGGAGATGAATTTAAATGGTGGCCTCCCAACCCTTGGTTCATCTAGCCTCTTATTAGAAAAATAATAAAAAAAGAAAAAAGAAAAAAGAAAATCCAAGGTGAAAACCTCCATGAGGCACCTGATGCCAACTCTAGGGTTGAAAACCTCCATGACAAAACTCGTGACTAGAAAAAGAAAAAATAAATTAAAATATCCACATGTGAAAACCTCCTTTAAGGCACCTAGCATAGGCTTGTGGATTAAAAAATTCCTTAGAGGCAATCTATAGGTCTAGAAAGAAAAAGAAGGAGAAAGCAACACATAAGCAAAGGATCCCCTACACTAGTTATGATAACTAGTTTTTGGCAAGGTTCCAGTCATGATTAAATGGAAAAGAGTCGAACAAAAGCCTCTGCATTTCACTTTTCCACCTCCCAACCTAGCCTCCTTCATGTCCTTCATCATTCCACCCATCTCCTTACATTCCTTCATCATTAGGAAACCCATCACACTCAGTTCTACCTCAATCCTATAGTTCTATAGGATTATCCTAAACTATTGAAGGATTGACTGTAATTTCTATAGGATTGAGATCAACATAAGGAGAGGGGTCATATATCATGTTTTTCTTAGGGGAATGAAGGGATAAATTCATGACACCTCCATCATCTTTAATCCACAATATTTACCCATTTTTTCATCCAAAACTTCATACTTGTTCATGAAAAACTCCATTTCCACCCTAATCTTCCACAATTTTCACCATCATGAAAGTTTCTAATCCCTACAAATGGGTTCTACATGAATTATCTGAGCTTCTAAATGCATTTCATGAAGGATTTTGTGATTTTGGAAGGGTTTGTGTGACATTTATAGGAAAGGATCCAATCTTGAAGCAACCTGCATAAACCCTACAAAACCAAAGCCGAAGACACTTGACAACACCAAAATGAATACTTATCCATCCTGAAGCATTGAGAGACCACCCTTGAGATCTTGGGAAGCCACATCATTCTAAAGTAACAGTTAGAGGGTCAATGTTCATTTCCAATAGCAGTTGATCAATCCATCACTTGAAGAACATGCATCAGTAGAATTCACTTAGTTACGCACCTATCAGAGAATACTGATAAAAATATTATGTTCAGAGAAAGGACTAGTGCATGAAACAACTAGGATGAAAGATAACACCTCCACATGCCAATAAATCGATCAATGTCAAAAAGTAGCATGCAGGCATCAACGATAGCTTGAGATCTAGGTGGTCTCAAGTATGACACTCCTTGCCTCTTCCTTTAAGTGCATAATGTCTCAAAAGTGTTTTTAATGAATTAGGAACATTTTTTATAGGCTATTGGTGGCCAGTAAAATTGGCCACCCTTGAATAGTTAAAGTGCAGTTAACTCACCCTTCCATGCAACGTGGAAAAGAAAAAAATGAGAGGGTTATAATTATGAGTGGGGCCAATGGTCAAAAGGAGGAAATACGTAGAGGGTAGGTAGGGGATAGCTCACAAAGTGCGTTGAGCCCACTACCATAAGAGGAAATAAAGAGGAAATGCCCAATTTCATTTGTACTAAGAGGCCCATTCCCAAAAAGGTAAGAGAGGTCTACTAAGGCATCGATAGTTGACCTACATACAACTAGGGGTACCTTAGGGTGCTACAGAGAAGATCTAAGGTTAACTAACAAGTGCTATAGGATCAGATGCAGTTGCTATAGGATGGAAAGAATTTGCCACGGGATTGCAAAACAGTGTTCTCGATTGGGTCGACAAGTGAAAGTGGGTATGAATTGACAAGAGGTTTCCTCCAAACCCCCACAATACTGAAGAAATCATCTAGGGAAGGGTAAGAATCACATTCTCCTCACCTTTCATCATTAAATAAATGAAATAATTTGGTTAAAATTCTTCATGTACAAACATATTGAAGAAAACCCTTGCAAAATTGAAATTCTCTTAAAAATTATTTTTTCCATATCGTGGATGTAAGGTGGCAGTAGAGGTAGTTTATTTGACATTTTTCATACAATTTTCCTCCCTCTAACCAAAAGGGCAGTGCCAACCCTCTCACCCCTATCTTGAAACCCTAGGTTACTCATAACACAACCCTTCACAGAAAATTATTTCATAACATCTAGGGAAGTAGTAATAGGAAACATGGGAGGGGTTTTCAATAGAAGGGAGCCCATAGATACTAACATAATCCATCAACAGCCTCATGTAAAACATATTTTCCTAAGCCACCAATGGATTGGGTTCTTTTAAAAATTAAACTAGTATAATGATGAGATAACCCATGAATTTTCCATGGCCCTTCACTCTCGAGGGGAAGGCAGTGCCACCATTGTTGTAGGGGGACTCGCTACCCATTTGAATGTAGATCTCATTAGCAAAGTGACAACCATACCTTTAGGAGTTATATGGGGCAAGGAAAATAGGACAAAGTGTTAAAATTTTTCATATTATAGAGCAATCGAACACATAAAATATTGGAGAAATATAAACATAGAAAATGCATAAAACAAGAGAGACATAGATATACGTGGTTCACCCAGTTTGGGCTATGTCCACGGAGAAACAACCAGTCCTTTTCATATTATCCAGCAAATTGAAGAGATACAACCTACAGTGGATCCGCTATAATTCCCTCTTCGCTCTCAATCTCCTCTCTCTTCCTCACTTAGAATATAGATATATATAGACGCAATACAATTCCCTCATATATAGTGAGTGGTTGCCTTCAAGGGAAAAAAACACTAAATTAAACAGAAATTCTACTGTCAGATCTCTGCCTAATGAATGACCCATATTGACTACGAAATTACAACATTTTACCATGTAATTTTACATCTATTCTTAGCTTTGAGGGCATTACCCCCAATCCCCCTGCTAGGGTGGTTAGCTCCCAAAGGTCACAACTAGCCCCCTGGACCCCCCAGCAGTGAGTATTTTACGGCGGCGTTGCTATCCCATTACGAACTGGGGTCCAATGTAGTGATACCTTTGAATACAGAAGATAATCAGGCTCCACACCCAACGATCTCCCACTTGGAGACTGATTATAGCAACTCCACCACTATTTCATTTGCTGGACAATGACTCCACTTTGGACCTGGTTGTTTCTCATCTTCTTCATCATACTTGAAGACCAATTGAAACTGAGGAAATTCTCAGTTTCTCCCTAGTTACAACTTTTGTCAACATATCTATATGATTTTGGCTAGTGTGTATCTTTTCCACCTTCAACTGTCCATCTTCCAAAACTGACTATATGAAATGTACTTGAGTTGTATATGTTTAGTCTTGGAATGAAATGTAGAGTTCTTTGTAATATGTATGGCACTCTGATGTAGGAGCATCCAACACCCTTAATTAATGGAGGAATCCAAAGTGGAGCGAAGTGGAGGACGTGGACGAGGGAGCAAAATAGGGAAAAATCTATTTTAAAACAGATTTTAATTGATGGAATGGATAAGTCTCTCGAAGACATGTTATTAGTATAATTTTCCACATATGTATACGTGTAGAGAATATAGGAGTTGTTTAGAAAATCATGGTGAGATCTGATCAGATCCCCTCAGTGTTCCGATCTAATAATCCAATGTTCCTTATATATATGAACCTACATGCTCAAATGTTAAGGGAGAGAATAATAGATAGAAGATATTGAAAATAGAGTGTTTACAATGTAGTTGAAGGAGAACTTGTTACTAGGGATGAGATGCCTTAGAATGTAATTATGTTGTGTATAAAGAATAGATATGTGTTCTATGTTTAACTTCTGTGTGCTTATGTATGATGCCCCTTTCCAATTCTATGTGTATATGTTGAGACTTTAAATGTCATTTGTAAGTATCGATCATCCGTCAACCACTGTATGATCGATGGTGATCCAACGATGTTATGAATATCGCACGCATAAATGGAGTATGGTAGAGAACTATGTTTAAACATAGAAATCCATCAAAAGGTAATCATGACTAATTGAAGGAGGAAGCGGCGAGAATGCACAGTGACCGTTGGATCGATATGATAACGGTCTGGATCGATTCGCATGAAATAGATCTATACCAAATATTGCATCGGCAAAACCCATTGGAATGATATTGGAGCGGCTTTTAAATATTGCGATTGCGATACAAGGATTGAATTCCAACCGTCAGATTGAAAGGGAGATTGATGGTCCCAATGGGATTTCTAGTCGCATTTCAGCAAAGTTGAATGACCACAGCCATGGAATGAGTGATTATGATATAGTGATAGCGATGTCACCGATAATTTTGATTGTTAATTGGAGGTCGACCGACTAGAGGTCTGAATGGTTGGAGGTGTGGAGCCAATGATTTATAGACGTGGATTTATAAATTTTGAAGTCCACATGTGTTTCAGTGCGGGTTTTTCGTATTTTTCCTATATTCTGATAGTTAAATGGTTTGCGGTGTTTTAAGGCTTAAATGCCTATATTTAATTCTCTCGATAGTTTAAAGTCGTTGATAGTGCACTAGGGGTTGATAACATATTTTTCTGTGTTAACGTATCAATGTGATATAAACAATGCCGATAGTTCTCAAGCTCTGATAATGTTAAATGGTTTATGATCATAAAGGCTTGAAACCTCGTGAATGCTTCCAATAGGCTTTGTGTGCCATATCCCATAGGCCTTAGCATTGATTTTTTTAAAGGAAATGGATTTTGGATTACCCCCAATATCTATTTTCATCATTTGTTATCAGAGCAGAAGAAGATTCTTCACGCAAAGGAAGCTTAAGTTTTCCTGCAAGAAGGATGAAGGAGTGCAAGAGAAATGAAAGGATTTCCAGAGAGAAAAAAAAGGAGCAAGAGGTACAATGGTTTAAAGTATGGAGAGTTATGGTCTTACTATCGCACAGAGAATGACATCAGAAGGTGAGAATATTGCAGCAAACCTAGAGCATGGAGTGCTAAATTGGTTTTAGAGAAAAGAACCTGAATGATGCCAAAAGATTGAGTGAGGAGAGCTTGGTGAGGTATCATGTAGCAGAAGGATACTTTTACTGTAGAGGCTTAGTTTTAGCTCACAAAAGACCATGAAGGTAGTTCCACTAAAGAAGAGAAGTGGGTAGAATTGCTAAGGATAAGGAGAAGCATATGACCACGAGGTCATAAATTTTTGTGCCTTGGGAGTCTAATGCAAGAGAATCTAGCAGTCTTAATTAATGGAGGAATCCAAGGTAGAGCGAGGAGGAGGACATGGAGTAGGGAGAAAAACAAGGAAAAATATGTTTTAAAACATATTTTAATTGATGGAATGGATAAGTCTCTTGAAGACTTGTTAGTAATGTAATCTGCCACATATGTATGAATGTAGACAATAAAGGGGTTGTTGAGAAAATGATGGAGAAATCTGATTGGATCCTTTCAGTGATTTGATCCAATGGTCCAATGTTCCTTATATATATGAACCTGCATGCTCAAGTATTAAGGGAGAGAGTAATAGATAGAAGACTGTGAGAATAGAATGTTTACAATGTACTTAAAGAAGAACCTATTACTAAGACTAAGATGCCTTACAATGTAATTATGTTGTGTATAAAGAATAGATATGTGTTCTATGTTTAGCTTCCATGTGCTTGTGTATGATGCCCCCTTTCAATTATGTGTGTATATGCATGGAGACTTTAAATCTCGTTTGTAACTATGATCGTCCATCAATCACTGTAGGATTGATGGCAATCCAACAATGGTATGAATATTGTGCACATAAATGGAGTATGGTAGAGAACCGTGTTTAAACACAAAAATCCATCAAAAAAGTAATTGGGACTAAGTTATGGAGGGAGCAGCGAGAATGCACAACGACTGTTGGATCGATATGATCAATGGTCCGGATCGATTCACATGAAATAGTACCAGACCAAATATCGAATTGGAAGAACCCATTGGAATGACATTGGAGCATTTTTTAAATATAGTGATTGCGATACAAGGATTGAATCATAACCATCAAATTGAAAGGGAGATTGATGGTCCCGATGGGATCGCTAGTCACATTTCGGCAAAGTTGAATGACCATGGCCATGGAATGAATGATTATGATATAGCGATAGTGATGTCACCAATAAGTTCGATCGGCGACTGAAGGTTGGTTGATCGGAGGTCTGAATGGTTGGAGGTGCAGAGCCGACAATTTATAGACGTGGCTTTATAACTTTTGAAGTTTGGGATGTTTTGTGGTGTGGGTTTTTTGTATGTTTCCTGTATTCTGACAGTTAAATGGTTTGCTGTGTTTTAGGGCTTTAACACCTATATGTAATTATCCCAATATTTTAAAGCCACCGATAATGCACTAGGGGCCGATAATGTATTTTGATGCTTTAACACATCAATGCGATATAAACAACGCTGATAGTTCTCAAGCTCTGATAATGTTAAATGGTCCATGAGCATAAATGCTTAAAGCCTTGCGAATGCTTCTGATAGGCTTTGTGGGCCATAACCCATAGGCCTCAAGATTGATTTTTGTAAAGGACAGGGATATTGGATTACCCCCAATATCTCTTTTCATCAAACTTTGACTATCACTGTATAACTTTCCCAACTCGTACTTCTTACCCAATTCATCTAGAAACCTTTGTAACCAAATCATTTCTTTACTAGCCTCTATAATAGCAGCATACTCTTGTTATGTTGTTGAGAGTGCAACAACATGTTGCAGTTTTGAGACCCAACTGAAAATTGTTCCACCTACAGTAAACACATACCCTGTTGTGCTTCTCTGTTATCTCTATCACTCGACATATCTACATCAACATATCCCTGTAGAACAATATTTGAACCATGAAAGCATAATGCTTGATTTGTGGTGCCTCACAAATACCTAAGAATCCACTTCACCACCATCCAATGTTCTTTTCTTGGATTGTTCATGTACCTGCTTACTACTCCCACTGCATGTGCAATATCAGGCCTTGTGTAGACCATTACATACATTAAGCTTCCAACTGCTGATGCATATGGAACTTTAGATATATGAGCCATTTCTTCTTGAGTCTTGGGACACTCCTACTTAATTTGAAATGGCTAGCCAAAGGTATACTAATTGGTTTTGCATTTTGCATATTAAACCTTTTCAACACCTTTCCTATGTACTCACTTTGAAACAATGTTAGTTTGTGATTCTTCTTGTCTCTAGTTATTCTCATACCAAGGATTTGTTTTGCAACACCCAAATCCTTCATTGCAAATGATTTTGCCAATTTTCTTTTGAGTGCATTTATTTCCTGCACGTTAGAACCTATAACAAGCATGTCATCCACATACAATAACAATATAATATAGTTTCCATCATTTTTCCTTTTGAGATAATCACAATGGTTAGAGTGACATCTGGTATAACCTTGTTCAGACATAAAACTATCAAATTTTAGATACCACTACCTTGGAGCCTATTTTATTTCATACAAGCTCTTATTCAACCTGCACACTAGTTTCTCCTTCCCTTTCACCCCATATCCTTGTGTCTGCTGCATATATATCTCTTCCTCCAAATCCCCATGGAGAAAGGTTGTCTTTACATCTAACTGCTCAAGATGAAAATCTTCAACTGCTACTAGACTTAAAATAGATCTGATTGAAGTCATTTTAAAAACAGTAGAAAAGATCTCATCAAAGTCTATACCCTTTTTCTGTGCAAACCCTTTCACCACAAGTCTAGCTTTATACCTTTTTCTACCTCCATCGTCTTCCTTCAACTTGTAAACCCATTTATTCTGCAATGTTGTTTTTCCTGCAGGGAACCTGACTAAGTCCCAAGTCTGGTTATGTGCTAAGGAGTCCATCTTTACATTCATGGATTGCTCCCACTTCTTCCTGGTTTCTACCTGCATTTCTTTTTCATAACATTCTGGTTCACCAGAATCAGTCGACAATACATAATATAATGAAGGAGAGTATCATTCAGGGGGTCTACTTATCCTGGTAGATCTTCTAACACCACTTTCAAATGTTTGAGGTGCTTCTTGTTGTTGTGGTTGTTATTATGGACGTTTATCATTATGATTTTTAGGCACCATCGCTTTTCCTGTGATCTCATCAAGCACTCTATATTCTCTATTTTCTTTTTCCTATTTTTCTTCTTGCAGCTCATCCTTATACAAAACCTTTTCATTCAATATGACATCTTTCCTCCTAATGATTTTTTTTTTTTCATAATCATAAAAGAAATAACCAAAATCATTAACACCATATCCAATAAAGGTACATTTCTTTGATTTTGCCTCAAGCTTTGTTCTATTTTCTCTATTAATGTGGACAAAGGTTTCACAACCAAAAGTCTTTTAAAAAAGAGTATTTTACCTTTTTGCCTGTCCATGCCTCCTCTGGAATACCACCATCCAAGGAACATGAAGGCCCTCTATTTATTAGATAAACAACAGTATCTACGGCATCTGCCCAAAATTGTAAAGGCAATCCTGCATAAAATCTCATGCACCTTGCGCACTCCATGATTGTCCTTCTCATCCTTTCTAACACACCATTTTCTTGTGGTGTTCTTGGAACTATCTTCCCTCTACGAGTTTCATTCTATGAATAGTACCTATCGAACTCTTTGTTGCAATATTCACCTCCATTTTCTAATCTGAGACACTTCAACCTTTTTCCTGTCCCATTTTTAACCAAATCTTTCCATTTATTAAAAGTATCAAATATGTCAGATTTATTTCGAATACAATAAGTCCACGTTTTTCTAGTTGCATCATCAATAAAAGTAACATATATTGAGAGCCACCAAGAGATGATACCTGAGCAGGTCCTCATACATCTGTATGCACAAGCTTTAATTTTTCACTCTTCTTTCTTTTCCCAACTCTAAGGAATCTGACTCTCTTATGTTTTCCATAAACACAATTCTCATATAATTTTAAATCAGCATGCCTCAAACCTGGAAACAAATTTCTTGAGTGAAGAATCTGCATCCCCTTCTCACTCATGTACTTGAGCCTATGATGCCACAATGTCATATCTTCTCTTGTAGAGGTTAAAGCATTAACAAAATTAGAAATACCATTGCATAAATACAATGTACCAACCTTTCCTTGTTTCACTATTACCAAGGATCCTTTAGTCACCTTCCAGGCTTTATCTATGAAAGTAGTTACGCAACCTTCACCTCCCAACTGCCTTGTTGAAATCATACTTTTCTTCAGATCTAGAACATGCCTTACCTCCTTCAATAGCCACTGATTTCCATTTTCCTATTTTCTGAAAACTATACTGATTCCAATTATTTTACAGGGTTTATCATCACTTAATTGAACCTGTCCAAAATCTCCTTGAACATAATCATAAAAATATTTCCTATCAGGTATGGCATGGAATGAGGCCCCTTAATCTACCACCCAGGCATCAATAATATTTTCTAATGAAAGAATCAAATCATCTTGCAACACATCACCTGTTACATTCGCTTCATGATTAGTTTCTTGTTGCGCATCTCCTTCCTTTCCCTTTTGAGACTTGCAGTCTTTCTTTAGATGTCCTTTCTTCCCACATTTCCAGCACACTATCCCTGATTTGGACTTGGATCTGCCTTTTCTTAACTTACTATGATATACAGGGCTCTTTCCTCTTTCCATTTTTCATCCCCTAGTCTCTACAATCAAAGCATTACCTAAGGTCTCACCGGAGCTTTCTCGTCACATTTCCTCACTAAGGATTGCACCGACAACATCATTAAACTTTAAAGTACTAGATCCAGAGACAAAGTTCTAATGGCCATAACTAAACCATTCTAACTTTCTAGCAATGAGCACAGAAATAACAGAGCCATATTTTCATCATCAAAAGTTACCCCTGCAGAACTTAACTGACTGGTAACTGTATTAAACTCAGTCAAATGATCAGCAACAGATCCAATATTAAAGAAATGCTTCATAAGAAATACCTTATTTGAGGTTGAGGGTTTTTCATATAGTTCAGCCAATGTCAACATTAAACCATCTGTTGTCGTTTCCTTTGAAATATTAAACGTTATAGACGCCGCTAGGCACAGTTGTATTGTTTCAAATGCTTTTCTGTCTAGAATATCCCATTCTATATTTGTCATACTCATTGGCTTCTTTGTCTTTTCACTCAATGGTTAGTACATATCTCTCTGGTATAAATAATATTCCATCTGCATCTTCCACAGCTGGTAGTTTTGATCGTTAAATTTTTCGACCCTAAACCTACCATCTTCTGCCATTTCTCCCACTCAAATCAGGAACCCTTCTCTCCTGTGAGTTTATCAGCCAAATAGACCTTCTGCTATATTACCAGTTGTTAAAAAAGTATATATTATAGAGCAATGGAACACATAAAATATTGCACAAATATAAACATAGAAAACTCATAAACCAAGAGAGACAAATATATGTGGTTCACCCAGTTTGGGCTATGTCCTTGGAGAAATAGCCAGTCCTTCTTTTTATATTATCTAGCATACTAAAGAGATACAACCTATAGCAGATCCATTGTAATTCCCTCTTCACTCTCAATCTCCTCTCTCTTCCTCACTCAAAATACAGATATATATAGACACAATACAATTCCCTCATATATAGCAAGGGGTTGTCTTCTAGGGCAAAAAACCCTAATTTAAACATAAATTTTATTGTCAGATCTCCTCCTAATCAACAACCTAGATTGACTACGAAATTACAACATTTTACATCTATTCTTAGCTTCAGGGGCACTTCCCCCAATCCCCCTGCGAAGGGAGGCTCCCAAAGGTCGCAGCCCCCTCCCCCTAGAACCCCCCTGTAGCGAATGTTTTACCGGTGGCATTGCCACCCCATTACGAACTGGGGTCCAATGAGGTGATACCTTTGAATATAGAAGATAATCAGGCTCCACACCCAACACAAAGACCATCACAACTAAAAAGAATTCTTCCTCCTAGAAGAAAAGTCAATTGAAGACAAGAATGGAGTTAGAAGGAGAGTCAACCTTACCCATGGGATGAAGTGGCTTATAACATCCTAAAGTACATATCTTGTAAAGGAAGTTTAAGTTTTATGTATTCCTATCATTTTATACTACTCTATGATGTAAGGTTCCAAATGTAATTGGGCATCACAAGCAAGCTTAGTGTTCCACATTTTTTCCTTCAATATATGATTGAAATAAGCTAGAGGGTGAGATAAAGGAAGCATCAATACATTACCCACTATGGCCTCATAAGTCTCATTGTTATCAATGGATTGAGTCACCTCAGGAACCCCTTTCTATGGATTGATTTTGTCGACATGCATAGGGAAGCCTTCATCGAGATTCAAGCCCAATCTCTTGTAGAACATCCACATACCACCCAATGTAGTGCTCATAAGGAATAGGGTTAAAAAGAAGAAGAAGTTGAGGAATACGAATAAGAGGTTGAATATAACGAGGAAATTTGAGAAGAAGTTAGAGAAGAGAGGAAGAAAGTGGAAGGGAAACTAGAGGTAGGAAGGGTGACCCTTGTGGAGCCCTCCAAACCTTGGAAGAAGAGAAAACAAAAAGAATAGGTAAGCCTCTAAGGAGGGGAGGAAAAATAATTGGTGGCTAACACTGTGAAAAAACTTAGCACACCCATCAAACCCAAAAGGAGGCAACCCAAGAAGGGCCCATTATACTTTAAAAAGGTGAAAAGAACCAGTATCAACCAAGGGAAGCCTCAACCTCCTTCAACAGTCCAAATCAAAATTGAGCAGTCTGTCAGCCAAAAAAAAGGAGAATTGGGATAAGGAAAAGTGAAAATTGAGTAAGCCACCTCTCTCAATGCTAAGAGAAAGTAGACTCAAACATGGCAAAGGCTACCAACCACTAGGGAAACTAAAGTCAAGTAGTGACAAGAAGAAATTTCCTTGCGATAGGAAGAAACATGGTTGTTACAGAAAAGGATACAATTGTTATAGGATAAGGAAATCTTGCTACATGAAATAAAAACAACACTTATAAGGTCCATAACAAATCCAAGAGCCTAATAAACAACAAGCTATTGGATCCTATTACATGTTTTATGAAGAGGGGAACATTATACCTAAAAAATTTCCAATCCCCATACTCTTTGACTTAGAAGAGAAGAGAAGTTGAGCATACCAATGGATGCAGATGTAGGAATTTACAGGGTAAGTTCCTCAGACAGAACACCAAAAGGACACCGCTCACAAACAGATCACAGATCAATACACCAGTATTTTGACGTGGTTAAAACCCTTAGAGAGGGAAATAGTCCACGCCTGCGCCAACGTGGCTACTACAGGAAATTTATTAATAAAAGAATGAAAATTTACATAAGCTTCTCTCATGCACGGTTAACCTACAAATGACCCTCCATGCGCTTTAAATAGAATTCATGGACCAATCGGGTGTCAAGCCACGGATCAAGTGTCGGTAATACCGAGGAGAGAATGAACCGTCGGATCACTACATATCGTGACCGTCGGATTGTAAGTTACAAAATGTACAACGGTAAAGAAACACACTTTACCTAACTCTATACCTAACTATATACTAGACCAAGTTGAACTTAACTATTTCCTATGTGTCGGAATATCCTAACATCCCCCCTTAAGAACAACTTGGGATAGAATTGAAGGATTTACAAATATGACACAATAGGAGAAGGAAGGAGGCACTAGAGCCTATCCCCCCTTAGTGACAACTTCCTGAACTCCAAGCATATATCGAAGTTTAGTGAACTTCGCCTCTGTGAGAGCCTTTGTGAAGATGTCTGCAACCTGATCATCTGTTGACAATATTGCACTTCAAGAACATGGTCATGAATGAGCTTTCTGATGAAGTGCATGTGAAGTTCAATGTGTTTGCTGCGCTGATGCTGAACTGGATCTTTGCAAAGCTGAATGGCACTTTGATTATCACACCAAAGTGTAGTCGGATGCTGCTGCTCAAAGCCAAATTCTGATAGGATCTGACGAAGCCACAAGGCTTCCTTACTAGCTTCCACGGCACCACGATACTCTGCTTCTGCTGACGAAAGAGAAATGGCAGCCTGTTTCTTACAAGCCCATGTAATAGGTCCTGAACCAAGAGTGAAGACATAACCGGCAGTAGACTTCCGATCATCAGGGTCACCAGCACAATCAGAATCAGTGAAACCAACTAATAGAGGAGTTGCTTTAGCACTGTAATGAATCCCAAACTGTACTGTACCTCGAACATAACGAAGTATTCTTTTAGCTGCTTTCCAATGACTTTCACGGGGATTTTGCATAAAACGAGCAACAAGGCCAACAGCAAAGGAAAGGTCAGGACGAGTATGGGTTAAATACAAGAGTTTTCCTACAAGTTGATGGTATAAAGTAGCATCAACTTCAGGAGAAGTACAAGAGACTGAGAGTTTGACTCCAGACTGAAAGGGAGAAGGAGCTGGCTTACAATCTTCCATGTGAAAATGACGAAGAATATCACAAGCATACTTGGACTGGGAAAGGGAAATAACCTCCTTGGATTGCAAGACTTGAAGACCGAGAAAATAGTGTAAGTGTCCTAAGTCTGTCATTTCAAATTTCTTTTTAAGGCTGGACTTCACATGGTGTATAAGGTTGGGATCACTACCAGTAAGAATAAGATCATCAACATAAAGAACAAGGATGATAAGAGAGTTTCCCACTTTCTTGGTGTAGACAGTATTGTCATAATAACACCTAGAAAATCCAGATTCTAAAAGAAAGCTATCCATTTTGGCATACCAAGCCCGAGGAGCTTGCTTGAGACCATAAAGAGATTTCTTAAGTCGACATACAAGGCTGGAGTCTGTTTGGATGAAGCCAATGGGTTGTTCCATATAGATTCTTCATGCAAGTCCCCATGCAAGAAGGCAGATTTAACATCCATCTGATGGACTTCCCATTTTAAAGAGGCAGCAAGGGAAAGAACAAGGCGGATAGAGTTCATTTTGGCAACAGGGGAGAAGGTTTCAGTGTAGTCAATGCCTTCAACCTGTGAAACGCCCTTAGCAACAAGACGAGCTTTATGTTTATCAACTTTCCCATCTGGTCCATACTTGGTTCTGTAAACCCATTTACATCTAACAAGTTTGCGTCCCTTTGGTAGAGGAACAAGATCCCATGTATCATTTGGCAACAATGAATGATATTCTTCATTCATAGCTGCTTCCCAATGTGGATGGCCTGAAGCTTATGCAAAAGTGTCAGGATCATGATTTACTGGAGCTTGAGCCAGTAAAGAAGAGGCTCTTTCAAACTGAGAACGTGTACGTCGCTGATCTGTAGGATCACCGGCAAGATCACCTGCTGCATCCCGAGTAGCACGGAC
>APFE030870577.1:0-42595 GCA_000404065.3 Pinus taeda | reverse complement strand
GTTCCTAAGTCTAAACTTAGAAAATTAAAATATGAATGGGTATTAATCTAATCAGGGGTGAAACTTCTAGAAAAAGCCACAGATCAAGTCAAAACGATCTGAGCCTTCGATTATGATTTAATCTAGGCCGTTGGTTGTCCAACAGAAGGGGCTTGAGGGTCATTTGGAAAACACACACAGAGAGATAGAGAAAATCAATTTTCTGAAGTGAGAAGCTCTCAGGAGGAAAAATCAATTGAGGAAATATCTTGCAGTTGAGGGGCAGGGATAGTAGCTTTTGGAGAGAAAGATTATGAACTGGAGATACATCAACAGAGAGAGGTAGTGAGTGATCCCGAAGCCTTGACGTAGAGGCTGGCGCAAGGCTAGAAGGGCCACCCAGAAGCAGCGGAGAGGGAGACATAAGAGTCTGAAAGCTGCAGAGGAATTCGATTTTCAGAAGTCAGGAAGTGGGGTGTGAGACCAGGAGGCAAAAATCGAATTACCTTGGCAACAGATCGACCAACCAGAGAAGTGACGCAGCTCCCAGAGAGCTTGACGTAGACATTGCGTAGAGGCAACACAGAGGCAACCAAAAAAGTTGGGGGGCAATCAATTTGGGGTTGGATCAACCAGGATTTCTCAGTGATTGTGTGAGGTAAAACTCACAAAGTTTATGCCAGTATTTCTCTCTGTAACTGAATAATCCTGTGAGGTATTCAATGATGTATTCAGATTTTGCTACTGCTTAATAATAATAAACCCTCATAGTTGCACACTAGTTTTCCTGCATCGGGTTTTTCTAGGGACTTTTGTCCAAAAATAATTGTGTCCTATGTGTTTCTATTTTCCTTGCTCAGTTTCTATGTTTCAGAATCATATTGGTGTAGGTTGCTTCAGTAATTCACTTCAATGTTTCATGAAGAAATCTGAAATAAGCTTGTAACGTAATTTACAAGATAGGTGAAGTAGATTCAGCTAGTTGTAGTAGGATTCCTGAGATTGTTAGGTTCCAGGAATTTTTACATGGTCCATCTTGCTACTGCATACTATGGGCTCCTGTAGCAAGGTATTGATTCATGAGGTGGACCTCCTCAAGAATTTTGCCCATCCTGTAGTTCTCTGGGGCTACAAAACCAAATAACCCCACCTCACCTGTGGAGGTAACTCGGTGATCATGGCAAACTCTTCCTCCAATCTGGAGGACAAACTGTCGATCTCAGCGGATGCAGCTTGCTGATCCTTCTTCCCATCCTTGTCCTTCTTTTTGAGAGGACATTGAGAGTTGTAGTGGCCGAGCTCACCACAGCTGAAGCACTTGATCTTGGAAATGTCCTTCTTCCTACGTTGCTCCTGTTGCCCCTATGATGCGAGGGTTGCATTCTCCGCTTCCTTTACATGCTTCGTCCCACTGCCGCTGCTGCTACCACAAATGGTGCTCTTCACCAGAACTCGCCTCATCTCCTCCTGCTGCAGATCAGCCCACATACGATCCCAATCTGGCAGTTTTTCTCTGCCCAGGATACTCTGAACGGAAACTTTCCATTCTTTGGAAACGCTCTTGAGAGCTAATCGCACCAACTCTGTAGGTTGGGGCGCTGACCCTACTGAAGACAATTGGTCCCGGTCATCATGAAGCCTAGTAAGGAAGGGGTCTATACGCTCCCCTTTCTGCATCCTCGTGCATCTCAACTTCTCCTCAAGATACATCTTTTGTTGCTCAGAAGATTCTTCGTACAACGTAGTTAGTGCCTCCTACATCTGTCGGGCAGTATCTTTGCTAGCTATGTGAGATACCACGTGATCTCGAACCTCATCGAGAATCAACCTCCTAGCTTTCGCCATCTCCTTCTTATACTTCTTAAGCAGATCTCCATCGACGGGTACAACTAACACAATCGATATAAGTCTTGAGATCATGTTCATCTAGAAGGCAGGAAATTCTAGTCTTCCAGATCATATAGTTGGAGGCTCCTTCCAATCGATTTTGATCTCTCAGCCCAGTTGATGCCATCTACAAGAAAATGGAAAATTCCTCCTCCTCTCCTCTATGCAGTTGCTACCAAACTATTGGCACTCCCTTCTGGAATGAGAAATTCTGCAGACAACTACTACTGCTCTGCTAGGAAAATTCGAACTTCTTGTCTAGAAGTCACCTAAGGAAAGAATTCCCTAAGTGTGTGCTCTTCCTTCCTCCTGACGCCATTTGTGCTAGCAAACTGCTGCAAAATTTGCATCCTAGTTGAAGATCTGTTCTGTAAGGAAAATATTGTTCCTCCCTTTTGCCTTTGGTAGGCTTTGATCTGGAAAATCTAATTTATTTGTCAACTCACTCAGAGAAATAGACTTTTCCTCGAAAATCGATCTTCTTGGCCCAAGGATTGCGCTACCTATGGGGTTTCAAATTGCTGCCTACGCAGAAATTCGAACCTCCTTCTCCTCCACTGCTCTGAGCACTCTGGCTTACAATTTGTGCTCTGATACCAGGTGAAAATTCGGTGACCCCGAATCCCTACTGCAACAACTGATTAAATTTCTCCTACTTGTTAATTTCTGAGTCAATTTATTTATAGTGTTACGCAGTAAACATCAAAATAAAATCTAGAGCTGCCTTCACAACATAAAATATAGCGGAAACAAAATACTACACAGGAAAGAAATAAGCACACACACGTACGCCACTATTTTTGGACAAAAGTTCCTGGAAAACCCCAACTTGGGAAAGTCGGTGCAACAACTGAGTGTTTCATTATTAAACAGTAGTTTTCTGAATACAAATCATTGGATGCCCAAACTGACTATCCAATATAGAGAATAAACTAGAAAAGAGGTAGTGAGAAAATATCTCACACTGTCACTGGAGATCTGACACTAATCTAGGCTCTGGATGAGCTGCCCTAAGCTATCTCTGCGCAGTTTCTGCATGGGCTCACGCAGTCACTGCGTCACAACTCAAGGGACTGATCACCTCCTCCTTCTGACCTCCTGCAGACTGGAAACTCGACCCTCTTGCCCTACGGACTCACACCCCGACTTCTGGCACTGGATCTCGATTGTTCCTCAAAAAATTGCGGGCTCCTTCTGAAGCACTATGCTGCCTCTATGGACCTCTTGATGCCTTCTCTGCCTTGCACTCACCAGGGCTGGAAAAATCCCTTCTGGTCTACTATCCTTGCCCCTTACTGCAAGAATATCACTAGATCTCTCTTCGACAACTTAGCGTTACTACTCTTGAGAATTCGATCTCTAGATCTCAATATCTCAGTGTATTCTCCAAGTTCCCATCAAGCTCCTTATAATCTCTCATTCGAGCACCAACGACCAAGATTAAAACATAATCAAAGGCTAATATTAACTGGGAGTTGATCCTCATCTTTATCTAGAAAATTCGCACTAGATTTAATTAATACCCTTTAATTAATCACATTTCCTAAGTTTAGACTTAGGGATACATTAAAAATGATTAATTATTTTAATTAAACCATCTCTAGGTGGAATTTTCCCAAATGATATTTGGGTTTTGCACAATACATGTATTCTAGCCTCTCCACAAAGTTTCGTGGCTAGAGCACATCCGATGCTACAAAAATCAACAGTGGCATCACTTATAGCATCAAACTAGCCCTTGCAGATGGTGTACAGGCATCTTTGATCTATGTGGAGACCCATGAGGACAGTTGTGTGCCCCACATCCATTTGGAAGCAGTACATGTTTATTCCTTGGAGAACAAGGGGGTCAACCCCTTGTCCACTATTTTTGGGAGTCCTATTTCACATTATGGCACCTATGGACTTCATTAGGCCTCCTCTAAGGCCCAACGACACATGTTGTTGATCATTCGACCCTCTTGAGAGGTTTACTCCTTTGTTATTGAGCTAGTTTGGTGAGCTTGTCACCAAAAGTACTTGTTATTTGGCACATTATTTTATTCTAGGGGCTAAATTACGCCAAAATAAGCTAAATCGAATTCATTAGACATCGTATATATAAATGATGAGTTGATTTATTCTCTCATCATCACTTGGATTGATCATACTCTCTTGTGAGATTTTCGCTATTCTCTTTGGAGGAAAAAATTGGATGGATGGATGAATTTTGATGTTTGGATATCTTCATTTTTTTGTCTTGGAGCTTCTATATTGGCATATGATGATGATTGGATATACTTTTTTCTCACATGTAAGTGCTCTTTTAATGCTAATTTATCATTCTTTTCTATGTCATATAAATGATGTTGGGATTTTCGCTATACTAGGCTGAAATTTTGCTGCTTTTCTTGGGTAAAAGGGTATAAAACTTGTGTTTTGTTAGTGTTGCATCATGTTATGGGCCATGTTTGAATAAGTGAACGTTCTTAGAGATAATTCATTGAAATTTATCTTGACAAGTCATCACATATTGCACATTGAAGTATAAACACATTGAAGCAGTTTTTCTCATGCCCTAATTGACATGCGTAAATTTTCTAGAGGCCTCCTTGACTGAATGAAACCATCCTAAGTATTGGAATCATATTGACTCCATTTCTCCCAAAGTATTAGGCATTAATCCTCCATAGGTGATCACCTAAAAACATATTTTTCTCACCTTTCTCTCTCTCTCTAGGCCTAGCCTACATAGGTCAACTATGGCATCAATTATCTCACAATTTAGCCATCCATACACTTCAATTTTTGGTCCACATTTGCGCTGGTGTTTTCTCTAGAGGCCCTCCAAATTTGAAGCAAATCTGACGGTGGGACCTTTAGATATTGCAAGCCCTAGCTCGAGGATTGTTTCTTTCCCTAGGTTTCCCTTGGCTAGTGATCTCATTGGGATCATTGCATTACCTTTCATTAAAAATTATTTCTTTGGTCCCCTTCTCCTCCCTAAATAGGTCAAGTACATCATTGGTTGCTCAATCATATCCCCTTGACCTAGCCCGAGGTCCACTTGGTCCTGTGTGGTCCCATAACTTTTGGAAGGTAATTCTTCAGAGACCATTTGGAAACCAAGTCTTCATTAGGGATTGTAGGAATAGATCCCTCGTTAAGGACTCTCATTCCCAAAACCTAGACCTTAAGACCCTCTTCTTAGAGAGCCTTTCATCTTGCCTCTTGGGCAAGGAAGCCATATATTGAGCTTCTCTTGTGAATATGCCTCTTTAGGAATTACTCTTTTCCCTTTATTGACCAATTCATCTAGGTGATTCCATTCATACCAGGTCTCCTCTCATCGGTGAAATACCGTAAAGAGTAGGGAGATTTAGCTGAGGTGACAGTGGGCTATTGCTCCATTGTTGCCCTTGGCCTAGCAATTGCCCCTCTAGGATTCCCTTTTTGGACCCCTGCTAGTTTGAGCGGTAACAAGAACCATTTCAAGATATTAAGTCTAATGTCAAAAATATTGTTTATTTTATGACTGTCCCTAACATTTGTGACAGTCTATTGGAATTTATGGTATGATCTTTTACATGATTAGGGTATAGGATTAGGGCATTAGGATTAGGGAATTAAATGATTAGAGTATTAGGATTAGGGCATCTTTCATGCATAAGCTTAAGGGCTTCTACATTAGGGCTCCTTCTTTATTCATTAGGGTTATGGTTTCATCAAGAGCAAGGTTTACTAGGGTATATCAACAAGGATTAGGGTTTCATCCATGCATTTAGCAAATACATTTAACGCTTCATCAATGCATTTGGCACCTAGGGACTTAGGATTTTATTGCAAGGAGTTATTCTCCATAGACTTACGAATTCACCCAAGTATGTTCATTCATGGCAGCCTTAAGGTTTTCGTTATGCTTAGGGCTTCTTCATCTATTGCTAGCATCATGTATCTAGGATTTTCAATTATTAATGACACATGGGGCTTCAACAATGCTAGACATGACATCATCTTGACATCAATGACAATCTTATCCAATAGTTGTGTCCTTTTATCAAGGCTGCATGTAAGAGTCATGATCCTTGGTACAAGAGCTGTAAGATTGTTGTATTAAAGTTAGTAATATAACAAGTAGTAGGTTAAAAGTTAAAAATTTCATGTGCACGAGATTGATTCACAACAATATGCTTTTCCATTGTACAAAGTGGAAGTGTTGTTGTATTTCAGTGTGTTTATGATCGTGATTTTAGACACAGACGTGTCGCTGAAGTGTCGTGGAAAAATTAACGCTTCTCATATTTCAACTAATTATGTTTATGGGATATATCCTGTGGAAGTCTTAAATAGGCCATTCTGGCATTTTTGCTATAATATCTCTTCAGTGAACCTTCAAAGTTTCAAACTATGAAATTTTCAAGAGTTTAAGAAATTATATCAAGGTGCTACAGGTCAAAATTTCAAACTTAGAAGAATTCAAATAGAGATCTATCAAAACAAAGGTCAACCATCCAAATAGTCTCCAAATCAAGATTTTAATGATACAACTTTTGATTAAAATATCCATTTTTTGTCACTAAAAATTGTGAAAAAGAGGAGTACCATTATGGCAAAGGCTTCTACAAGCAATAATACCCCTCATAAAAACTCAAACATGACATCCAAAGATAGTCAAGACTTGGAATACATATTCTCCCAATTAAAATACGAAGTTGATGAAATGGGTCATATTATGTTAAAACAAGCAGATTGTTCACGTTCTTGAGAAGTCCTTAAAAAGGAAATGGAAAATAAGATGCGCGAACTGAAAATAAGATTAATAAAATGGAAAAAAATAAGGAACAGATGGAAAATAAGAGAGATGAAATGGAAAAGAATGTGAATACCAAATAAAATCCATGAATTCCCTGGAAAAATCTCACGGAGAGGCTTCCTAAAAGAGATATGGAAATCTAAGGAAATCATGAAAATGAGAAAACAATGGTGTTGAGACTCAATCACATATGGGGAGTATTTTATCACAACTAGAGAGCACAAACATTAAATCACAAAATCATGATCATCCATCACTGCAAGATCTGTAGCATCAAAGGTTTAACTTGACACCAACAAACTATTTCAGTTTGAAGATCGATATGAGGAAGTTTGATGGTAAAGATCATATGACTAGGATATTCTAGATGGAGCAATACTTTGATCTACACCAAGTGGCATCCTTAAAAACGGTAACTATTGCATCCTTGTATTTATAAAAAGATCAATTTTATGGTATCAATGACTTTGTGAAAGGAAAAAGAATTCTATTGTATCATGATACAATTTTACAAAGGAAATGATAGCACATTCGGGGGATATTAAGATCAATATATTCTTTACTCAACTGGTAAATCTTTGGCAAAAAGATCCAATTACATAGGACATTCAACAATTCCAAAAGTTGAGTCTCAAGGTAAAAAAATTCAAAGATAATTTATTAGGCCTCTTTATGGGAACTTTAAAAGAAAGCATCCAACATGAGGTTCATCTCATTGAACCTAAATTCCTAGAGAATGCTTTCAATCTGGTAAGGATAGTCGAAAGTGAAAATATGGAGATTAGAAGAGTGATCACTAACAACTATTGAGAACATCATGCTCCCTCTCCTAACCTCACTGAACCAACAAGGTTGACACCTCAACAAATGGATGAAAGGAGAAAAGGGACTATATTTCAATTGTGACAAGTACAGTAAGGGGCATAAATGTGGTCAGAAGTTATTCTACATAGACTGTGACGAGGAAGAAGATCAAGAATTGGAATCATCCCAAGATCTAGAGCTAGAAGAGATTAATCCAACAATATCTTTTCATGCATTAGCCAACATCAGTACTCCACAAAATCTCAAGATAGAAAGATATTCAAAAAGAAAAAGATAACATTATTGATTGATTCAGGCAGCAACCATAACTTCAAAAACAAATTATAAAAACTTTTCAATTAATTTCTATTTCTACCACCTAAATTTCAAGAAGTGATTGTAAACAAAGTTACCACAAATTGTTCAAAGAAGTTCCATAGTATTAATTTTCATGAGTACAATTAAGTAAATTCATTAAAAACTAAACTAAAGCACCAACTGCATCTTACACTGTCCAAGAGAGGAAAAGACATGGATGATAACTGAGACATGAGAGGAAAAATAATGGCTGCAACTTCCCATAACTGGAATCAAGCTGCAATTTATTATTCAGGCTTCAAAAAAAAAAATTGGATTACAATACCCAGTCATGAAGATTGGACTCCGAACGCTTTCAAAATCTTATTCCTGGGTTTTTATTTCTGCCTCCTAACTCACTGTTCTAACTGAATATTGAAACAGTTCTGGGAATTGTTTCTTTCTCTTTATAAAAAGGTTTTTCAAATAATTACAAAAAGGTAGTTTTAATAATATATTATATATATATATATATATATATATATATAAAATAAAAATCTCTTAAAATAAAACCCCGCCTCCTTTTGAAATTTTACAATATGAATACATATATGTCGGGCCTCTAATTCTAGGCAAGAATTACAACATGTTAATGTAATAAAAATTGATGTTGGTCCAGCTTGGCTAGCGTACAGAAATGAAGAGAATGCAATTAAAGTTGACAGCGCGTGGGTCCCAACTGTTATTATGTGTCATTATTAATCCAAATCATAAAACTGCCTACGCAGGCACCTTTGGTGGTTTCTGGCACAAAGGATAAATGGTGCCAGAACAACTGTAGACCGTCGATTTCTTCGATGAGAAGTTTATCAAATCCACTTACGGGATCACCTTTAATGGTAACTCTCGTGTATTTTATCCTCTCGGGATCACATCATATCTAAGTATAAACAATATAGGTCGTTAATTCTGTGGGATCTGGTAGAATGATATCATATTTCCTTCTCATTCACGGTATTTAATTCCAATGGAAGTGTCAGCTTCCATTTTCTGTGTCAGTTATCAGTTATGACATGAATTCCATTTATATTTTTCCTGGGGCTACCTTTTTATTTCCAAGCGATCATTCACTTCCTCTGGTCCATTTATAAGTCGATAGTTTTCAAAGCTTTCCAAATGCTACTTAGATGAGCATCCCATAGGTAAATATGTTGATCATAATTATCATTTATTACAATAAACGAGGTTGAAAGCTGTTGTCACAACATCGTGCCCTTTTTGAATTTCGAAGTGCTCGAACAATGATTGCAAAGGACTGTATTTCCCCTCTAGTGAAAAGCGCACTTACATGAGTTCTAGGAAGCGATTCACACTGGAACAGGATTTGGCGTATCTCTGTCACTCGATGTTTATCAACAAAACACAGTTGAAATGTAGTTATTACATTTTGCTTTAAGATTCACTCTCCCTTTGGTTTTGTAGGACACAAGAGTTGAGTGTTGTGTACAAGCATAGACAATTGGCTCATCACCATCGCAATATTGTGCTCGATGACAAACTACATCATCTTAAGTCCTTGGTCAATGGCGCTCACTGCTCATCTGGTTGATTTAAAAACGAAAATTGATTTATTGTAGGCGTTTTACAAATGTTGGGCATATGCCTTCTTGAGGAATTGGCGATATCTCTTAAACCGGTCCAAAGTTTTGGAAAATTCCCGCGTAGAAGTCAATTGGGGGTATTCTGCAAAACATCCATGTTGCATATTTTTAAAATTCAACACCATTTGCCCGAAAATTGATCCCAAAATTCACTGCCTGAAGATGCCTGTGTTTTCCCACACTACAAATTTGGTACCATAACTGTATCCAATGTTATTCCGATAATTTTTTATAGTTTGTTGAGATATAATTCAATAATTTCAGAAGAGACATGGTTTGTTTGTAAGCCAAATTCCATTCTCAAGAAACACCCCTTACATGCCACATGGGATGTACTGGAACTGATGCTTCTAGATTAAGATCTTATGTCGATTGCTTTTGCACCCATTGCTGCCACATTCTTCAAATATTAAAGCGCTCACAGAATCCCTAGAACAATTTCTAATTTCCACTCCTCCTGTGAGTAGACTTTAGCAATAAATTATGCAAACAGTCATAAAAAAAAGTAACCCTCTTTTCCCAACCATCAACGCTTGAAAAATTATTCAAGTATCCTTTTGCGCATTTTACTGGAGGAAACGTGCCATCAGCATGTATACACACCCACGTTTTAGAATTCTTTGATAAACATAATCTAAAGTAGTGAACAATGTGTCACTCTCCGTGAGGCATGAAGATTTAGCAATGTGAAAAGCTCCCTGCACCATTGTTACGGAGATAGGGAGGTCGTAGCCACACAAGACCTCTTGGAACTCATTAGATGAATTAATCATTTCACTATTTGCCAATAGCAACAATGAATGAATAGGTCGGGGTCATTTGATGTTGATTTGGGGTAGTATTGGATGTGCTCTAGCCACGAAATTTGGTGGAGAGGTTGAGGCACATGAGATTTCCAATACCCAGAAAGGGTTTGGGCACATGAGATCTCCAATACCCAGAAAGGGTTTGGGCAGATTCTAAACAGATCAAGAGATATTAAAATAATTAATATTTTTAATGGAGGGGAAAATAAAATATTAATGTGTATTAATATGAATCTATGTTAGAATGGTCCAAAAGACACGGATCGAGTCAAATCTAATCTCAGCAATTGATTAGAGACTTAATCTTGGCCGTTGAGATATCAACAGAAAAAAGTATAAGAGGAGGCTTGAGGGGCACTTGGAGAATACACTGAAGGAGACCAGTCAGTTTAATTTCTGAAGCGAGGTTTGCTGAAAAATTGAATCAATGGTCTAGAGAGCAGTCAGGAGGCAGCAAATATGAAACAGAGAGACAGGAGATCAACACAGAAGAGGCAGATACAGAGCCATAGGAAGCCACACAGAGGCAACAAAGATTGCGCAGAGCTAGAAGGCCCTGCATCATCCACGCAGAGGCTGCAGGAGTGACGCAGAAGCCCAGAGAGATTGTGCAAAGCCTCAGTAGGCTGATGCAGAGGGTTTGAGGCTGACGAAGAGGGTTTCAGGCTGACGCAAAGGGTTTCTAGGGCCTACAATGGGTTTAGGAAAGCGCTGGAAGTTTGTCTATCTGTGGGTAAGCCAGTTTGGCACCCTGTTGTACAAGAAAATTGTTGAATAATAAAATCCTCCCTTGCTGCACCGGTTTTCCCACATTGGGTTTTTTCGAGGACATTAGTCCAAAATCACTGTGTCAATGTGTGCATATTTTTGTTTCTGTATTATGATGTGATATCTGCAACAATATTTATTTTAATGTTTGTTGAAGTAATTTCATGAATAACTTATGATGAAATAAGTAGGAAAAGTAAATCAATTGCAGTGGTAGAATTTTCACATGATATCAGAGCAAGTAATCATAGACAGAAAGGGAAAATCAGTTATGGGTCGAGACCACGATACAGAGGCATCCACCTCAGGGGACTCGTAAATTTTCAAAAGATTGCACAAGAGAGAGATTTCGATTTCTCTAAGTTGGCTTCCAAGTTGGAAGAAGAAGTGGCGTGCATGACTAGTGCTGCATCATCAGAAGTATGGTATATAGACAATGGAGCCTCGTGGCATATGACGGGAATCAGGTAGTGTTTCTCAGAATATCGAGAAGAGAAGATGAACTTTCAGATCACCATGGGGAACAAGGCAAAGTGTATGCCAGTAGGAAAGGGTACCATAGTTTTTCAGACAGAATTGGGAGAGTGGTTTCGTGCCACAAATGTGTTGCATGTGCCAGGATTGGGGATGAACTTACTTTCCGTGTTACAACTATAAGGCAAGGGCTATGACATCTACTTCATCAAGGAAAAGGTATACGTCAAACACTCGATCTGGAAAAAGAAAGTTCAGATCGGGATCAAAAGTAATCGGTTGTACAGATTACAACTAGAATCTCCAATGGCACTAATAGGTAGTCATGGGGACAAATACTTGAACGAACTATGGCATAGAAGGATGGGTCACTTACACCATGGAGCTTTGAGAATTCTCAAGAGCACTGTAACAGGAGTTCCGGATCTGAGTACTGAACGAGATGCTGTATGCAGGGGATGCGCTCTAGGAAAGTATGCCAAGGCGACATTTCCTAGGAGAAACCATAGGGCCAAGAGCGTACTAGGATTGATACACTCAGATATCTGCGGACCTATGTCTTTCAAAGCTCTCAGTGGTGCAGATTATTTCCTTACTTTCATTGATGACCACTCAAGGAAAACTTGGATCTATTTTTTGAAAACCAAGGATGAGGTTTTCTGTCGATTCAAGGAGTTCAAGGCTCTAGTGGAGAATCTGACAAGTAAGAAAATAAAAGTCTTGCGCTCAGATAATGGTGGAGAATATGTCAATAAGGACTACACTAATTTTTGCGTTAAGGAGGGCATCAGAAGGGAGTGGACAACTCCCTACAATCTAGAGCAAAATGGGGTGGCAGAAAGGAAAAACAGGACTATTTAGAA
Organism: Pinus taeda; assembly: GCA_000404065.3. Classification (NCBI taxonomy): domain Eukaryota; kingdom Viridiplantae; phylum Streptophyta; class Pinopsida; order Pinales; family Pinaceae; genus Pinus; species Pinus taeda. The sequence continues at coordinate 30,264 of APFE030870577.1, read as the reverse complement.
GTAGCTGGGGCCATGTTGTATGATCAGGATATGCCAAAATTCCTGTGGACAGAAGCATGTAACACAATTGTCTACATTCAGAACAAGACTCCTCATCGGGCATTGGGCAAGATTACTCCAGAGAAAGTCTTCACTGGGAAGACACCTGAAGTCAGTCATTTCAGGATATTTGGGAGTTTGGCATATTGTCGCATACCTGAAGAAAAGAAGAAGTTAGATCAGACTGCAGAAAAGGGGTATCTGGCAGGATATAGCGAGAACGCTAAGGCATACAGGATCTATCTTCTAGGGAGCAAGAAGGTAGTAGTACGACGAAACGTAAAGTTCATGGAGGACAGAGTTTTTAGAAGATCTTGCGAAATGCCTTCCAAGAAGCAGTCGAAAGAGGATTCGTTGGTCATGCCTCTTCAAACAATAGAAGTGAAGAATCCTTCCTCAGATCAGGAAGATTATCAGGATGAGGAAGAGGAGCAAACAAAAGCACCTGTTAGTAGAGGAAGAACCAGTAGGGAACTTCGTCAGATTCTGTGTGACGTAGAGAACTTCATCAGAGAGCCAAGGAACAATAAAAGGGAGCAAAAACAGCCAGACAGGTATCAGGCGTTAGTATCTCAGGATGGAAAGCCTGCCAGCTTTAAGGAGGTAGCTCAACATCAGGTCTGGCTAGATGCGATGGTGGAGGGTATAACTCCATAATGGTAAACGATGTCTGAGAGGTGGTGTCAAGGCCTCAAGACAATGTTGTGGTAGGTTCAAGATGGATCTACAAGATCAAATATGACGCGGATGACAGTATTGAAAAATACAAGGCCAGGTTTGTGGCTAAGGGGTATGCTCAAAAGGAAGGGATTGACTATGAGGAAACCTTTGCCCCGGTAGCCAGGTATACATCTATTAGGACCGTGATATCCCTTGCAGTCTAGATGGGATGGGAGATCCATCAGATGGATGTCAAGACGACATTTATGAACAAGGTAATAGAAGAAGTATACACTGAACAACCAAAGGGCTTTGAAACTCATGAGAAGTCTCAAGTATGCAGACTAAAGAAAGCCTTGTATGGGCTGAAGCAAGCACCAAGAGCGTGGTATGGTCGAATAGATGGCTACTTGCAAAAGATGGGGTTTGTCAAGAGTAATGCGGATCTGAATCTCTACTATCTGGTTGTAGAGAGTGAGCCACTTATCTTAGTATTATATGTGAATGATCTCTTCCTTACAGGATCATCCAAACTCATTGAAGACTGCAAGAAGAATCTAGCCACAGAGTTCGATATGAAGGATCTGGGACGAATGTACTATTTTCTACGGTTGGAAGTTTGGCATAAAAAAGGAGAAATCTTCCTTGGGCAAGGAAGGTATGCTACAAAATTTTTGAAAGGTTTGGGATGAGAGATTGTAGACTTATGGCTACGCCAATGATCACCAATTCGAAGAAGATTGATGCATCAGAAGACAAGGATGTCGATCCCACTCTATACTGACAGCTCATAGGGTCCCTGATGTATCTAGTCAATGCCAGGCCAGATATTTGCTACACTGTCAACACCCTCGGTCAGTTCATGGTGGAACCAAAGAGGGCTCACTGGGCAGCAGCCAAGCACATTCTCAGGTATTTATAGGGAACAGTTGATTATGGGCTCTTGTACAACAAGGGGAAGGATATCAGGTTGAGTGGATTTACTAATGCAGATTGGGCAGGAAGTTCAATGGATCAGAAAAGTACTTCTGAGTACTGTTTCAACATTGGATCAGGACTAACCCCCTGGTGCAGTAGGAAACAAAGGTCAGTGGCTTTGAGCTCGTTTGAAGCAGAATATATGGCAGCAAGCACAGCGTCGTGTGAGGCCATATGTCTTAGAAAACTGCTGGTAAACCTATTCAGAAGAAATATGGAGGCGACTAGGATCATGTGTGATAATTAGAGTTGCATCAAACTCTCTGAGAATCCAGTATTTCATGATAGGTCAAAGCATATTGATATCCGGTGTCACTTTGTTAGAGATTGCGTCCAACGTGGAGCTGTACAGTTGAGATACACTCCTACAGGGGAACAAGTGGCAAATATTCTCACCAAGGCCCTTGGAAAGTCAAAATTTGACTACTTCAGAGAAAAGATGGGGATGCTAAACAACCCCTTTCAGAAGTAGTGTGTTAGCAGCACAAATGAAGAGAGAGTTGCAGTGCAGATGCAGTGTTGGGAGAAAGGACCAACAACAGCATAAATGCAGAGGGAGTTGCAGTGTAGATGCAGTGTTGGGAGAAAGGACCAACAACAGCACAAATGCGGAGGGAGTTGCAGTGCAGATGCAGTGTTGGGAGAAAGGAACAACAACAACACAGATGCAGAGGAAGGTGCAGTGTGGATGCAATGCTAGGAGAAAGGACCAGCAACAACATGGATGAAGAGGGAGTTGTCGTACAAATGCAACAGTGACAGTGGCAGAACCATGGGCAGCAGTACAGGATACAACAGTGCAGAGGATGTTGGGCAGGGAGGCCTAGCATCAACAAAGGTACCAATGACGGATGATCAGAGTAATACTCAGTGAGGAGCTAGAGCACAGTCCTCGCTAAGAGGGAGTGTTGATATAAGGTAGCATCAGATGTGATCTAGCCACGAAATTTGGTGGAGAGGTTGGGGCACATGAGATCTCCAATACCCAGAAAGTGTTTGGGTAGATTCTAAATAGATCAGGAAATATTAAAATAATTAATATTTTTAATGGAGTCCCCAAGTCTAAACTTAGGGAAAATAAAATATTAATAAGTATTAATATGAATTTGTGTTAGAATAGTCCAAAAGACATGGATCAAGCTAGATCTAATCTTAGCCGTTGATTAGGGACTTAATCTCAGCCGTTGAGATGTCAACAGAAAAAGTATAAGAGGAGGCTTGAGGGGCACTTGGAGAACACACTGAGGGAAACCAGTGAGTTCAATTTATGGAGTGGGGTTTGCTGAGAAATTGAACCAGTGGTCTATAGAGCAGTCAGGAGGCAGCAAGTACGGAATAGAGAGACGAGAGATCAGCGCAGAAGAGGCAGACACAGAGCCAGAGGAAGCCACGCAGAGGCAGCAAAGACTGCGCAAAGCCAGAAGGGCCTGCGTCAACCACGCAGAGGCTACAGGAGTGATGCAGAAGCCCAGAGAGGCTACGCAAAGGGTTTCTAGGGCCTACGCTAGGTTTAGGAAATTGCTGGAAGTTTGTCTATCTGTGCGTAAGCCAGTTTGGCACCCTGTTGTACAAGAAAATTGTTGAATAATAAAATCCTCCCTTGCTGCACCGATTTTCCCACATTGGGTTTTTCCGAGGACATTAGTCCAAAATAACTGTGTCAATGTGTGCAAATTTTTGTTTCTGTATTACAATGTGATATCTGCAGCAGTGTTTTTTTTAATGTTTGTTGAAGTAATTTCATGAATAAAGTATGATGAAATAAGTAGGAAAAGTAAATCAGTTGCTGCAGTGGTGGAATTTTCACATTTGAGATGATCATCCTTGTTTTTAATGAATGGGAGTGTTTTTTGCATACAATTCCTCTGATAAATGCTCTCTCATGCTTCTATAAAAATTGACATGAATTGATGAAGTGCAATCATTTGGCTTCTGTGAGCTACTCTTCCTCATGATATTTGATTTGTACGAAGAAATGCTCCGTTAAGAAAACTCAAGATTTTGATGGTAAAAATTGTCATTGTTACCATTGTCAATCGATATGGCGTCCCTATGAGTAATCAAGGCCTCTGAGAGAAACATCTAGCGTGGATTTGGCTTGGCGCTCTATGAATTTTTCGAATAATAAATATTATATTGGATAAGGGATAAAATATCCTGCATATAATAATATAGAGGACCATTTACACATTAAAATACCCAGGCGCCTTGAAAATATCTCTACGCTTTGTGCACTATCTCGGCCCCACTGTGGGCTCTTCTCTGGATACATTATATGTGTGTTTCCTTTGCATAACTTTGATAGTGCATAATTTATGGCATTCAATAATATGTGTATATAGTGTTGGCTAGGGCCTCAAGCCAAGATTTTTTTATTGAAAGATTAAAAGACCCTCTCTGTATAGGAAACTGGGAAAACGAGTATGGCTCATAAAAACTCATTTGTGGAACCAAATTATATTTAAAAAAATTCCTCTTTAAAAGGAAAAAGTATTTATAAAAAATATTTCACGTATCCTAATTGACCAATGATGCTCCAAATGCCTCATCCTCTTTAATAATAAAAACTTGGCAAATTTTTTTGTTAAGGGATCATCACTGCAAAAAATTTAATACCTTCACTTGTACCGAATTTAGCTGCAACAGACTGAAAAATATCCTTCTAGCAGATTTAACCATTTATATATGGCATCTACGTCTATCTGGCCTTCAAATATAGGAATGTCAAAATTAACTTGTACCTTGAATGGGGTGGTGCCTCTGAGGTGTCTGCCGAATGAAGATGTTGTTGATTTGTGATAGCATCGGATGTGCTCTAGCCATGAAAATTGGTGGAGAGTCTAAGGCACAAAAGATCTCCAAGGCCCAGAAATCGTTTGGGGAAATTCCACCCGGTTGGAGAGATATTAAAATAATTAATATTTTTAATGGGGTTCCTAAGTCTAAACTTAGGAAAATTAAAATATTAAGGGGTATTAATATAAAACTGTGTGAGAATGTTCTAAATAACTTGGATAAAGCCAAATCTAATCTTAGTCGTTGATTAGGGGCTTAATCTCAGTCATTGAAGACTCAACATAAAAAGTATAAGAGGAGGCTTGAGGGTCAGTTGGAGACACACCAAATTGATCAATGAGTTCATTTTTTGGAGTGGGGTTTGCTATGAGAATCGAACCAATGATCTGTTGCAGTGAGGGGCAATTTCGGATGAGGCCGAGAATACATAGCAGAGAGGCAGAGATAGTGCAAGAGAGACACAGCAGAGCCTAGGAACGCTGACGTAGAAGCATCTGGGACTTACGCAGAGGCTGAGGAGGCCAGCGTGGGTGATGCAGAGGGTCAGAGGGCTAACGCAGAGAGCCAAGAGACATCAGTAGTTGCGTAGAGGCTAGCAGATCTGATGCAGGGCCAAGAGGCAATGTTGGGTGATTTTCGTGGGGCAGACTAAGTGCTGGTGAGCTGAGAGGGTGACGCAGTCCCTAGCAAAGTGACGCAAAGCAGTGGAGAATCTTGGAGCAGCTTTCACTATCCAGTTAAGGAGCAGCCGTAGTTGCTGTGGGATCGATCATCTGGTGTTTGATCAGCTGAAATATCTGTCTTCGAGGAGAGGTACTTCTGCCGAGGTCATTCTCTGTTGGGTGAGCCATTTTTCCCCCCTAGTTGTATTCAGAAACTGCATAATAATAAAACCATCATATCTGTTGCACCAGTTTTTCCGCATTGGGTTTTTCCAGGGACGATTGTCCAAAAATAACGATGTCCCTTGTGTGATTGTCTCAGTTATTTCAGTTGTTGATCTGTATATGTGTTAAGGTTGCATTTGTGTTTATTTTCAGTATTTATATTTATAAATAACTTGTTAATGAAAAGAACAAGTAGGAGAAAATAAACCAGATAATGCAGTAGGGGTTTCTAACATGTCAGACTTAGAAATTTCAACATGGTATCAGAGCGTTGCAGATCACAGGAGAACTGAAGGCACTAGCAGTAATCTTAGGAATTTGCAACAGAAGCAGTGGTCCCAAGAGACAACGTTGTTCCAGAGCAAACGCAGTGAGAGAGGAAGTGACACAGAGCCTACATCATCATTTCGAGCTAGAAGGAGGGTCAACGCAGAGGTAGAGAGGCGCAGATCAAACCTACGTAGTGCCCGGTCATCTTTCTCAGCCAGGAAAGATCGACGTCGTGGCTAGGAGGAGCAGATTTTGTCGTTGTCGGGATTGCATAAAGCCTAAAAGGCTCATTTTCTTCAGTTGTCGGGGCTTGGGGAGCTATGGGCAGATTTTGATTGAGAAGTTGGTGGGGTGTTGTTTCTGTTGGTGCAGAACAATACCTAAGGAGACAGAACCAAGGTAGAGGGAGTTGCTACCTTAACGGATTTCTAGCCAATAAATCCAGATCCGAGTTGCAGTTGCACGGAGGATTAGAGAGGAGTGGTTCGATAGTTGGTCAGAGGATTTCCAGGAGCGAAATCAAGACTTATAGAGGGAAATTTCCAGGAGGGAAGTCGAAACTCAGAGGGAGTCCAAAAGAGGAGCTGAAATGGCAGTGAACGGACTAAGGGATTAGGACAGGTTGGAAGGGGCTTCCAACTTTGTCATCTGGAAGACCAGGATCTTGGCAGTCCTGGATCGACACGGCATCAAGGACTTTGCCTTGAGAACCATGGCTATCCCGGTCGACCCAGCTAAGAATGAGAAGTATGAGGATGCAATGGCGAGGGCGAAGTGCATGATCATAGACGGGGTCAAAGATTATATCATACCACATATTGCGGAGAGAATCAAACCAGTTATTTGTTGTAGCGAGGGGCAGTTCGGCATGGGGTCGAGAATACATAGCAGAGAGACAGAGATAGTGCTAAAGAGACAACGCAGAGCCTGGGAGGCCTGACGCAGAGGCAGTTGGGACTTACGCAGAGGCTTAACGTGGGTGACACAGAGGGTTAGAGGGCTGACGCAGAGAGTTAAGAGGCTGACGCAGAGAGATAAGAGGGTGACACAGAGGCATCGGGAGCTGCGCCGAGGCTAGCAGAGCTGACGCAGGGCCAAGAGACAGCGCTGGGTGATTTTCGTGCAGCAGATTGAGTGCTGGTGAGCTGAAAGGGTAACACAGTGCCTAACAGAGTGACGTAGAGTAGTGGAGAAACTTGGAGCAACTTTCGTTGTCCAGCTAAGGAGTTGTCGTAGTTGTTGTGGGATCGATCATCCGGTGTATGATAAGATGAAATATCTGTCTCCGAGGAGAGGCACTTTCGCCAATGGAATTCTCTGTTGGGTGAGCCATTTCTGGCATCCTAGTTGTATTCAGAAATTGCATAACAATAAAACCCTCGTATCTACTGCACCAGTTTTCCTGCATTGGGTTTTTCCGGGGACGATTGTCCAAAAAATACAGTGTCCCTTGTGTGATTGTCTAAGTTATTTCATTTGTTGATCTGTATATGTGTTCAGTATGCATTTGTGTTTATTTTTAGTATTTATATTTATAGATAACTTGTTAATGAAAAGAACAAGTAGGAGAAAATAAACCAAATAATGCAGTAGGTATTTCTGACGTATCAAACTTTGAAATTTCAACATGGTATCATGTTGATTTGGGGTAGCATCGGATGTGTTCTAGCCATTAAAAATGGTAGAGAGGCTAAAGAACATGAGATTTCGAAGACCCATAAATGGTTTGGGTAGATTCTACTTGCTTTATGAGATATTAAAATAATTAATATTTTTAATGGAGTTCCTAAGTCTAAACTTAGGAAAAATAAAATATTAATGGGTATTAATATAAAACTGGGTTATAAGGTTCTAAGAGACATGGATAAAGCCAAATCTAATCTTACCCATTCATTAGAGATATAATCTTGGCCATTGAAGGACCAACAGGAAAATTATAAGAGGAGGCTTGAGGGTCAGTTGGAGAACACACTAGTGATCAATAATTCGATTTTCTAGAGCAGGGTTTGCTAAGAAAAGTCGAATCAGTGATCAGTTTTCAGCGAGGGGCAGTGAGTACGAGACAAAGAGGCAGAGATAGAGTCGACAGACCAGCGCAGAAGTAGATAGAGGCAGACGCTGAGGCAGAGTGAGCCACGCAGAGCTAGCAGGGACTGCACACGGCCCATAAGAGCCTGCGTCATCCACGCAGAGGCTGCAGGAGTGACGCAGAGGGTTGTAGAGGCTGCGCAATGCCTCAGAGGGCTAACGAAGGGGGTCTGGGCTGACATTGAGCTTCAGAGTGTGCTGGGGAGGGTTTCGTGGGGTAGATTTTTTGAATATCTGCTTTCGAATAGAGGTATTACTGCCAGATTATTTTCTCTGTCGGGTGAGCCGGTTTGGCACCCAGTTGTACTCAGATAGACTGCATAATAAAATAACCCTCAGAATTGTTGCACCGGTTTTTCCAAGTTGGGTTTTTTTAGGGAAGATTTGTCCAAAAATAACAGTGTCACTTGTATGTTTGCTATTTCTTCCAGCTGTTGATCTGTAGATGGTTGAGATTGTATTGTTTTTATTTCGATATTTATATGTTTAAATAACTTGTTCATAATTAAAAAATAGGAGAAATAAACCAAAGAATACAGATATAATTTCTAACGGGTAATACTTAGAAATTTCAACATATCGGAGCGTTGCAGATCACACGAGAACTAAATGCACCAACAATAATCTGAGGAATTTGCAGCAGAAGCATCGGTCCCGAGAGACAACGTTATTCTAGAGAAGAAGCAGCTAGAGAGGAAGTGATGCAGAGCTTGCGTCATCATTTTGAGCCAGAAGGAGGGTCAGCGAAGAGGCAGAGAGGGGAAAATCAGACCTACGCAGTGCCCGGTCATCTATCTCAGCCAGGAAGGATCGACGTTGTGGCCAAGAGGAGCAGATTCTGCCGTCGACGGGGTTGCGCAGAGCCTGAAAGGCTCAGTTTCTTCAGTTTTCAATGCTTGGGGAGCTATGGGCAGATTGTGATTGAGAAGCTGGTGGGGTGTTATTTCTGTCAGTGCAGAACAGTACCTCAGGAGATAGAACCAAGGTAGAGGGAGACGCTACGTTGACGGATTTATAGCCAAGAAATCTAGATCCGAGTTGCAGTTGCACAGAGGATTGGAGAGGAGAGGTTCGACAGTTGGCCAAAGGATTTCCAGGAGGGAAATCAGGGCTCAGAGGGATATTTCCAGGAGGGAAGTTGAAACTCAGAGGGAGTCCAAAAGAAGAGATGGAATGCTAGTGAACGGACTAAGGGATGAGGACAGGTTGGACGGGGCTTCCAACTTTGTCATCTAGAAGGGCAGGATCCTGGCAGTCCTGGATCAACATTGCATCAAGGATTTTGCCTTGAGAACCATGTCTAACCCGGTCGACCCAACTGAGAATGAGAAGTATGATGATGCAATGGTGAAAGAGAAGTGCATGATCCTAGACGTGGTCAAAGATCATGTCATTCCACATATTGCTGAAAAGAACACAACAGAGGAGATGTGGGTTACCTTGAAGGCCTTGTTTCACGGCACTTCCGTGTAGCGGAAGATGCTACTAGAGAATCAACTGCGGTCATATCAGATGCAGAAGGGAGAGCATATAGATCCATTCCTTCTCAGGTTGCAGGAGATTCATGACCAACTTACTTCCGTGGGGTCTACACCAAATCCAGAAGCTATGGTTAGGACTTCCCTGAATGCAGTCTTCGAGGAGTGGGAAACATTTGTCCAAAGTATTTTGGGCAGGGCTACTCTTCCAGGATGGGAGGAGATGTGGGCAGCTCTTCGCCAAGAAGAGATCAGGAGGATGACCAAGGCGGAAAGTAGTGGCAAGGGAGGTCGAATTGAGAAAGAGGAGGAGGAGGATGCAGCTCTAGCATCTGCGGGACAACAAGGGAAGAGGAAGAAGAAGGACACCTCTAAGGTTAAGTGCTTCCATTGTGGGGAGCTGGGACATTATACATCCTAGTGTCCCAGGAAGAAAAACAAGGGAGAGGCTTTTGATACAAAGGCAGCTCCAGCTAAGGCGGAGAAAGAGGTCGAGACTCATGACGGTTGTGCCATGAGTGCTCATGCACCTCTAGAGAAGTGGTGGGGAGACATTGAGTTGTAGTCAGGAGGACTACATACTAAGGGCAGGATTCTTGAGGTGCCCAAACTCTTGGATCATATCCGGCTACAAGAGCCCTTAACGATATTAGCATGATGACAGGGGTCGGGTGGAGCAAATTGTAGTGGAGTAGCAAGGCAGTGCTTGGGTGCAGAAATCTGATGCAGTGCAATGGAGGTTGCAGTGGTGCAAGAGGCACAAAGGTGTATGCAGCAGTGGAGTGGCAGTAGAGGAAGCACAGGATAGCAGCAGAGGCAGCTCCAGCATCATGAGGCTTCCAAACTGACCGGGATGTCAGTATTTGGGAGAAGTCAGTTACTTACATCTCAGTAATTGAGTTGGGTGCAGCAGTTAACAGTGGCAGTGCTAGGGGTAACATGGGCAACATATTGAGAGGGAGCTACGTACAAATGTGGCAATGACAGTGTCAGTGTCATGGGCAATAATACAAGGAGCATCATTGCAGATGATGTGAGGCAACAGGCCAAGCATCAGCACAGGTAACGGTGCGGAGGATCAGTGTGATGTTATCATGGTGAAGCATTACTAGAGCACATTCCTCGCTAAGAGAGAGTGTTCATTTGTGGTTGCATCGGATGTGCTCTAGCCATGAAAATTGGTGGAGAGGATAAGGCACATAATATCTCCAAGACCCAGAAATCGTTTGGGGAAATTCCCCCTGGTTGAAGAGATATTAAAATAATTAATATTTTTAATGGGGTTCTTAAGTCTAAACTTAGGAAAATTAAAATATTAATGGGCATTAATATAAAACTGTGTGAGAATGTTCTAAATAACATGGATCAAGCCAAATCTAATCTTAGCGGTTGATTAGGGACTTAATCTCAACCGTTGAAGACTCAACAGGAAAAGTATAAGAGGAGGCTTGAGGGTCAGTTGGAGACACTAAATTGATCAGTCGGTTCGATTTTCTGGAGCGGGGTTTGCTGAGAGAATTGAACCAGCGATATGTTGCAGCGAGGGGCAGTTTGACATGAGGCTGAGAATACATAGCAGAGAGGCATAGATAGTGCCAGAGAGAGCGCAAAGCCTGGGAAAGCTAACACAAAGGTAGTTGGGACTTACGCAGAAGCTGAGGAGGCCAACGTGGGTGACGCAGAGGGTCAGAGCGCTGACGGAGAGAGGCAAGGGGCTGACGCAGAGGCTAGCAGTGGTGGGTGATTTTCGTGGGGCAGACTAAGTGTTGGTGAGTTGAGAGGGTGATGCAGTCCCTAGCATAGTGACGCAGAGCAGTGGAGAAGCTTGGAGCAGCTTTTGTTGTCCAGCTAAGGAGCTGCCATAGTTGTTGTGGGATTGATCTTCCAGTATCTGATCAGCCGAAATATCTGTCTTTGAGGAGAGGTACTTCTGCCGAGGGCATTCTATATTGGTTGAGCCATTTTGGCACCCTAGTTGTATTCAAAAACTGCATAATAATAAAACCCTCATATTTGTTGCACCAGTCTTCCCGCATTGGGTTTTTCCAGGGACGATTGTCCAAAAATAACAGTGTTCCTTGTGTGATTGTCTCAGTTATTTCAGTTGTTGATATGTATATTTGTTAAGGTTGCATTTGTGTTTATTTTCGGTATTTATATTTATAAATAACTTGTTAATGAAAAGAACAAGTAGGAGAAAATAAACCAGATAATGCAGTAGGGATTTCTGATGTGTTAAACTTAGAAATTTCAACATGGTATCGGAGCGTTGCAGATCACAGGAGAACTGAAGACACCAAAAATAATCTAAGGAATTTGCAAGAGAAGCAGCGGTCCTGAGAGATAGTGTTGTTCCAGAGCAGAAGCAACTAGAGAGGAAGTGACGCAAAGCCTATGTCATCATTTCGAGTAAGAAGGAGGGTCAGCGCAAAGGCAAAGAGGAGTAGATCAGACCTATGCAATACCTAGTCATATTTCTCAGCCAGGAAGGATTGACGTTGTGGGCAAGAGGAGCAGATTCTGTCATTGCTGAGATTGCGCAGAGCCTGAAAGGCTCCATTTCTTTAGTTGTCAGGGCTTGGGGAGCTATGGGCAGATTGTTATTGAGAAGCTGGTGGGGTGTTGTTTCTATTGGTGTAGAACAGTACCTAAGGAGACAGAACCAAGGTAGAGGGAGTTGCTACCTTGACGTATTTCTAGTCAAGAAATCCAAATCCAAGTTGCAGGTGCACGGAGAATTGGAGAGGAGCGGTTCGAGAGTTAGCTAGAGGATTTCCAAGAGGGAAATCAGGACTTAGAGGGATATTTCTAGGAGGGAAGTCGAAACTCAGAGGGAGTCCAGAAGACGAGCTGAAATGGCAATGAGCGGACTGAGGGATCAGGATAGGTTGGACAGGGCTTCCAACTTTGTCATATGGAAGGCCAGGATCCTGGTAGTCCTGGATCGACATTGCATCAAGGACTTTTCCTTAAGAACCATGGCTATCCTGGTCAACCCAGATTAGAATGAGAAGTATGAGGATGCAATGGCGAGGGTGAATTGCATGATCCTAAACGGGGTCAAAGATCATGTCATACCACATATTGTTGAAGAGAACACAACAAAGGAGATGTGGGATAACTTGAAGACCTTGTATCAGGGCACTTTCGTGCAACAAAAGATGCTATTGGAGAATCAGCTGCGGTCGTATCAGACGCAGAAGGGAGAGTTCGTAGATCCATTCTTTCTTAGGTTGCAGGAGATTCATGACCAACTTACTTCCGCGGGGTCTACACCGGATCCAATTTATGGTTAGGACTACCCTAAATGCAGTCTCCAAGGAGTGGGAGACGTTTGTCCAAAGTATTTTGGGTAGGGCTACTCTTCCAGGATGGGAGGAGATGTGCGCAGCTCATCCCCAAGAAGAGATCAGGAGGATGACCAAAGCAGGGAGTAGTGGCAAGGGAGGTCGAATCAAGAAAGAGGAGGTGGAGGATGCAACTCTAGCATCTGCGGGACAACAAGGGAAGAGGCAGAAGAAGGACATCTCCAAGGTTAAGTGCTTCCACTGTGGGGAACTGGGACATTATCCATCTCAGTGTCCCATGAAGAAAAACAAGGGAGAGACTTCTGATTCAAAGGCAGCACTAGCTAAGGCAAAGAAAGAGGTTGAGACTGATGACCACTGTGCCATGAGCGCTCATGCACCTCTAGAGAAGAGGTGGGGAGACATCGAGTTGTAGTTAGGAGGACTACATACTAAGAGCAGAATCCTTGATGTGCCCAAATTCTCAGATCATATTCGGCTATGAGAGCCCTTAATGATAGTAGCAGGATGACAGGATTCGGGTGGAGCAAAGTGTAGTGGAGTAGCGAGACAGTGCTTGGGTGCAGAAATTAGTGATTTGAGGTAGCATAGGATGCGCTCTAGCCATAAAAATTGATGGAGAGGCTAAAGCACATGAGATCTCCAATACCCAGAAATGGTTTGTGCAAAATCTAACTAGTTTGGGAGATATTAACATAATTAATATTTTTAATGGAGTCCCTAAGTCTAAACTTAGGGAAAATAAAATATTAATGTGAATTAATATAAAACTGAGTTAGAATGGTCCAAAAGTCATGGATCAAGCCAAATCTAATCTTAGATGTTAATTAGGGACTTAATCTCGGTCATTGAGTTGTCAACGAGAAAAGTATAAGAGGAGGCTTGAGGGTCACTTGAAGAACACATTGAGTTGATAAAGAATTCTAATTTCTGGGGTAGGGCTTCTTGAGGAAATCGAAGGAGTGATTAGAGTTGCAACTCAGGGGCAGTGAATGTAGTAGCAGACAGGCAAAGATAGTACTGAGACCATTAGCGCAAAAGTTGGGAGAGGGTTGATGCAAAGCCAGCTAGAGGCAACGCAGAAGCAGCAGAGGCCATGCAGAGGCAGCTAGGAGTTGCGTAGAGCCTGAGGAGGGCCAGCGAGGGAGACGCAGAGCCTCCAGAAGCTGACGTAGAGCCCCGAGTGGCTGACGCTGGGCCAGAGAGGATGATGTTGGGCAGACTCTGGGCCAAAGAGGCTGACGCAGACCCTAGAGGTTAAAGCTGGGAGATTTCGTGGGGCTAATTGGGGCTAATATCTGTCTCCAACTGAGAGGTACTATTGCAGAGGGCATTCTCTGTTGGCTGAGCCATTTTTGTCACCCAGATTGTATTCTGAAACTGCTTAGTAATGAAACCCTCAGATAGCTGCAATGGTTTTCTCGCATTAGGTTTTTCCAGGGACATTAGTCCAAAAATAACGGTGTCACTTGTGTGCTTGTTTTTCCTACAATGGATGATCTGTATGTGTTGAGACTGTACTTGTATTCATTTTCAGTATTTACATGGTAAATAACTTGTTAATTAATAGAAAAAGTAGGAAGAAATAAATCAGAAAGTACAGGAAGGATTTATAACAGTTACACTTAGAAATTCCAACATGGTATCAGAGCGTGGTTGCAGATCACAGGAGAACTGAGGGCATCAGCCGAGCAGAGCAACAACAGCAAAAACAGTTGTCCTGAGGGATAGAAGCTATTCCTAGCGGAAAAGCAGCAAGGGAGGGGTGACACAGTGCCTACGTCATCAAGTTTGAGCCAAGAGAAGGATCAGCGTAGTGGCAGAAAGGAGAAGACCTAACCTACAGAGTGCCCGGTCATATTTCTCAGTTAGGAAGGATTGACGCCTATGGCCAAGAGGTGCATATTTTGCTGGTGCCCAAATTGTGCAAAGTCTAGAGGATCTACCCTTCAGTTTGCTGGGGCATAGGAGGCTATGGAGAAGTTGCGGAGTGAAGCTGGTGGGGTACTATGGTCAGAACAATGACTAATAGGGCAAGACCAAGGAGGGAGTTGTGATTGAGGATTTCTAGCCAAGAAATCCAGATTAGTGGTGCAGTTGCACTAATGATCAGAGTAGGGGCATCTCGACATTGGCAGAGGGGTTTCCAGGAGGGAAATTGTTGCAGTTTCTAAGTCTAACAGTTAAAAACCCTCCATGTACTTTCTGATTTCTTCCTTCCTACTTCTTCTGATTAATTAACAAGTTATTTACCATGTAAATACTGAAAATAAACACAAGTACATGTTCAACACATTACAGATCATCAACTGAAGGAAACAGAAACAAGCACACAAATGACACCATTATTTTTGGACTAATGTCCCCGGAAAAACCCAATGCAGGAAAATTGGTGCAACTATTTGAGGGTTTGATTTATTAAGCAGTTTCAGAATACAATTTGGGCACCAAATCCAACTCACCCAACAGAGAAAGCTCTCGGCAATAGTACTTCTCCTTCAAAAATAGATGCTCCAGCTGAAACTTGGATGAACACTCCCGCAGCTCCTCAGCTCCAATGTGCCCCACGAAAAACCCCAGTATCAACCTCTAGGGACTGTGTCAGCCTCTTCTGTCGTCTACGTTAGCTTTCTTGGCAGTTCTGACAGTTCTCGGCAGTTCCGACTGTTCTCGACAATTCCGGCTTCTGCCCTCTGCGTCAACTTTCCCAGCAGTTCCGGCAGTTTCGGCTGTTCTTGGCAATTTCGGCTTCTGCCCTCTGTGTCAGCTTTCCCGACAGTTCCTGTTAGTTCTGGTTGTTCTTGGAAGTTCAGGGTTCTGCCCTCTGTGTCAGCTTTCCCGGCAATTCCTGGCAGTTCCAGTTGTTCCTGGTAGTTTCGGCTTCTGCCCTCTGCGTCAGCTTTTTCGGCAGTTCCAATTGTTCCCGGCAGTTTTAGCTTCTGCCCTCTACGTCATCTTTCTCAGTAATTTCAACAATTCTCGACAGTTCCAGCTATTCCCGATAGTTCCAGCTTCTGCCCTCTGCACCAACTTTCATGGCTGCTGTACTGATCCTCCCGACACTATCTCTGCCACCCTACTTCTGTATTCACTGGCCCTCAGCTGCAACTCCAGATCACTCTCTCAACTTTCTCAGCAAACCCAACCCCAAAAAGTCGAAATCTTGATCTCTTGGTGTGTTCTCCAAGTGATCCTCAAGCCTCCTCTTATACTTTTCTCATTGACAGATCAATGACCGAGATTAAGTCCCTAATCAACGGCTAAGATTAGATATGGCTTGATCCATGACTTTTGGGTCATTCTAACACAGTTTTATATTAATTCACATTAAAATTTTAATTTCCTTAAGTTTAGGCTTAAGGACTCTATTAAAAATATTAATTATTATAATATCCCCCAAACTGTTTAGACTCTGCCCAAACTCTTTCTATGTATTGGAGATCTCATGTTCCTTAGCTTCTCCACCAAATTTCGTGGCTAGAGAACATCCGATGCTACCCCAAATCAACACTCCCTCTTAGCAAGGACTGTGCTCTAGCAATACTCGTCACTAAGTATTACTCTGATCATCAGGCATTGGTCCCTGATGCTAGGCTTGCTGCCTATCATCTATACTGCTGTATCTCGTACTGCCACCCATGGCTCTGCCACTGCCATTGTTGCATCTATACGACAACTACCTCTGCATCCGTGCTACTGCCCATGGCCCTGCCACTGCCACTGTTGCGTCTGCACTGCATCCCCTCTCATCATGCTGCCCATAGCACCGCCACTGCTAACTGCAAGTCAATTACTGAGATGTAAGTAACTGGTCTCCCAACTCTGACATTTCTGTCAGGCTAGAGACACTCCAAATTCTGAAACTTCCTCTGTCGCTGACAAGTGCTCCCTCTTTGACCTTTGTGTTGTTGCAACAACTCCCTGCATCTCGCATCGTTGCACACCTCTCTGTGCCATTGTTATGAATATAATTCATAACAATTAGCTAAATAAAATAAATATAAATATTAAATAATTAAATATTATTTAGGTTATATAGTCATTAAATTAAGTGAAAAGACATGCCCATTCACGAAAGGTCACCTGCTGAGATATAAAAGCAGGGCCTCATTGTAACATTCAAATTATCTTATATCATCTTATACAATTTTATATAATAATAAATTATTATTTACAAATACCTGTGTGTATTTAACAATTAAATCTTCAAGCTATCAGTCTTTTGCGTTTTAGCATAGTTTTTATGCACCAGTGGTATCGGAGCCATGGCACACAATATAATCATGCAGGCCTTTGAACATAATTCGCCACACAATGTGCCATTACGTTTACATCTTGATTACATTGAACAATTTAGTATTCAAGAAGCAATTTAGCATTTAGAAAAATCATTTGCAGAAATTAAAGAATGTCGAAAGGAAATAGATAATAAAGAAGAGAATAGTGACAGTGAAGAAACAAAACAAAGTGAAGCAAAAAATGAGGACTATCTTGAGAAGCACGAAGATGAACAATATCATAACAATGAGGAAGATGCAGAAGTTTCAAGTGAACTACATAAAACTGCAGTGGAGCTAAAAGAACCTGAATCTGGTCCAATTAAGGCTTTGCAGAATGTTGAAGAAGAGCGGGATAGAATGATCGGAGAAGCACATAATTGTGCCGTCGGGGCACAAAGTAAGACAAGAAATGATGTAGTTATCACTATCAAAGAGTTCTTATTTTCACTTGATATTGACAATATCAACTTGGTTAAGTTGCAACGTTACATAAGCAACATGGCCGCACGAGTTACCCACTTGCCCGAGATTCAACCCTTGATTCTTCGTGTCACTAACATCAGCCCCTGAATGACAGAGGAAGAATTTCTGAATCAACGACACAGGAACTATAGCCTTGTCCTGAGGTATCCATGGAAACAGCTACCCG
Source organism: Pinus taeda (assembly GCA_000404065.3). Classification (NCBI taxonomy): domain Eukaryota; kingdom Viridiplantae; phylum Streptophyta; class Pinopsida; order Pinales; family Pinaceae; genus Pinus; species Pinus taeda. The sequence continues at coordinate 12,831 of APFE030870577.1, read as the reverse complement.
ATTCAGGAGCAGAGGCATTAGTAGAGTTGGACAACCTAGACAGAGCCATAGCACTCAACCAACGAATATTGTCACGAAACCCCTCTGAATTAAAACTGGAAAAGGTGAGGTATACAAGAGTTCTAACCAATTTGCTTCATGATATATTGGTGGTAGAGAATACGAAGAAGAGTGAGATGCGAGAGAAACTGAATGTTATTAAATCATTTCTTGAGTTTAGGATTGGAGGAAGTTTGGATGAGATCGATGAGTATTTGCACAGTTACAGGTTTAGCCCCCAGACATTACTTAGTTTAGTGACACATTTTAAAGAAAAAGACGTTGTTGAAAGAGAGAGAGAAGAGGTTGCCAAAGAAGTTGATATTTGCCTTTGGAGTCATGCTAAGTGCGGTTCCATCTCTTCCACTGACTTTTGCTCTCTTTTTGATTCATTTCCTCCATTTCGACAAAACCATGACATTTTGTACAAATCCATTAAGAGTTTAGTGGAGAGGCACAGGCTGGGGGTTGAGGATGCACAAATGTTATGGAGGTTAATTGATGTCTTCAAACTATCCCCTTCAATATATGACAAGGCTTTGAAAATCCCAGCCTTTTTGTGCCAACCACGTGTATTAGAAACAGTGCTGCAGAAATACAGCCAAGAGCTGGAACAGATTGGAGATGCAGAGAATAATACAGACAAAGGTAGAAAGAGGCAAAATCTAAAACAGATTATGCACAAATTTATTAAAGTGAACTTGACACTCTTTGAGGAAAATTCCTGTCATTTCGAAGAGATTATAGAACTGCAAAAACAATATGTTGCCCCTTTTTCCATTGCTCCCCCACGTCACGCCTCTTCCTTGCCGTTATAGTTCCGCTGCCACCTATTGTCGCACACCGTCATATGCTTGTATCATCGCCCCGCCATTGCTCCGCTGCACAAAACCTTGTCCACAGTCAACCCCACTACTCGTTTTTCCGAGAGCGTTCCATTTTTCAGTCAAACCTTGTCGTTCCATTTTTTCCTATGCATTCACTGTTAATAAAAAAAAAGGAATGGGTTGCTACCATTGGGTGTGTCCCTGGTCAGACGTTGGGTCATACCGGATCAGTTTATTTGTGTACGCTAGATCATACAATACGACAAATCAATTTACATGTGGTCGTGCCGTTTGGACTTCGGTCGTGCCATTTGGACAGTTATATATATATATATATACACATTGGGTGACGTCTGGTCGTTTTTTTCCAGTCATATGTCATTGGGATCTATAAAAATAAGCTAAGCTAAGCTAAGTTAAAAAAACAAATATATATATATATATATTATATAAGAGAGAGAGAGAGAGAAGAATTTAATGAATTAATATCTTTTAATTAATTAAAATATATATATATATATATAATTTATAAACTAAAAAATTATATATATATATAAGAGAAGAGAGTTATATTTTAAAAAAAAAATAGTTATTAAAAATAATTATTATTAAAAAATAAATAAATAGAAAAAATATATTAAAAAAAAATCCAAGGAAATAGTACTGATAAGCTACATGACTAATCAATGACGAAGTTGTATACATTGAGATGATAGTGACTAAGTGAAGAAAAACCCAACGTTAAAGCTTTGAGGACAAAGCTTCCGAAGGGAGAGGCTATGTTATGAATATAATTCATAACAATTAGCTAAATAAAATAAATATTATTTAGGTTAAATAGTCATTAAATTAAGTGAAAAGGCATGTCTAAAAGACATGCCCATTCACGAAAGGTCACCTCCTGAGATATAAAAGCAGGCCCTCATTGTAACATTCAAATTACCTTATATCATCTTATACTATTATATATATTAATAAATTATTATTTTCAAATACCTGTGTGTATTTAACAATTAAATCTTTAAGATATCAATCTTTTGTGTTTCAGCATAGTTTTTATGCTACAACACCGCCATTGCTAACTGTTGCACTGCAAGTGAGTTACTGAGATGTAAGTAACTGGTCTCCCAACTTTGACATCTCTGTCAGGCTAGAGACACTCCCGATGTTGAAGCTCCCTTTGTCGCTGACAAGTGCTCCCTCTCTGACCTCTGTGCTGCTGCAGCAACTCCCTGCATCTCGCACCGTTGCACACCTCTCTGTGCCACACTGCACTGGTGCAACACTCTCGTGCCTCTCGCACTGTTGCAACCTGCTAGCCTCACACTGTCCTGCGAATCCTGCATTGTAGCTCTCTCTACCGCTCCATCCTCATCCGTCTCTAACAACATCCGTCAGTCCTGCGACTCCTCTTCGGGGCTCCCGTAACCAGGTATAATCCAAGAGGTTGGGTACCTCGAGGATCCTGCCCCTCATCTTCTGTAGTCCTCCTGACTACAGCTCGATGTCTCTCCACTTTCGTTCAAGTGGTGTGTGTGCACTCATGGCACAAACAACGTCTATCTCCACTTCCTCCTCTGCTCTTGCTGCCACTGCCTTGGTCTCAGAAGCCTCTCCCTTGCTCTTCTTCCTCGGACACTAAGTCGCATAATGACCCATCTCCCCACAGTGGAAGCATTTCACATTAGAGAGGTCCTTCTTCTTCCGTTTTTCTTGCTTACCCTAAGATGCTAGGGCAGCATCCACCTCCTCCTCCTTGATTTTGATCCCCTTGCCACTGCTTCCCGTCTTGGTTACCCTCCTGATCTCTTCTTGGCGAAGAGTTGCCCACATTTCCTCCCAATCTGGAAGGGTCGCCCTACCCAGTATGGTTTGGAAAAACACCTCCCAATCTTCTGAGACTGCATTCAGGGCTGTTCTCACCATCAACTCTAGATCGGGTGTGGCCCCTATGGAAGTCGGTTGATCTCCTTCAATTGACCAAAAAAGGTGTCGATCTATTCTCCCTTCTACATCTGGTATGACTGCAGTCGATTTTCTAGGAGCATCTTCCTCTGCACGGAAGTATGCTGATACAACTTGGTCATGGCCTCCCACATCTCCCCTGCCGTATTCTTCTCGGCAATATGTGGTACTACATGATCCTTGACCCTGTCAAGAATGATACTCTTGGCCCTCACCATTGCTTCCTTGTACCTGTCATTGTCAACTAGGTCAATTAGGACCACTATCGTCTTCAAGGCGAAGTGCTTGACACAATTTTTGCCAATAATGGATAAGATTCTGGCCTTCCCGGCTATGAATTTTGAGGTTTTGTCCAGTTTGTCCTAGTCTCTTACTCCGTGTAGTGCCATTCCGCTGATCTTCTACTTCCCTCCTGGAAGTTCTCGATGTGACTCCTTCTAAGCCTCGATTTCCCTCCTGGAAATCCTTTCGTCGATGTCAAGATCCCCCTACTCTGGTTGTCTGTGCAACCGCACCACTGATCCATATTTCTCGGCTAGAAACCCTCGGTAGCAACTCCCTCCTCCTTGGCCTTGCCTTGTTAGGTATTGTTCTGAAAACAGTACCCCACCAGCTCCGCTTTGTAACTTATCCACAGCCTCCTAAACCCCAACAACTTGAAGGTGAGAGCTCCTAGGCTTTGCATGGTCCCAACACCGACAAACTAGCTCCCTAAGCCAACTGCATCAGCCCTCCTGGCCTCTGCATGAGCCTGTCTTTGCCTCCCTCAGCCTCTACGTAGCCTCCTCTTGGCCTGAACTTGATGACGCAGGCACTGCGTCACCCCTTCCTTGTTGTTTTGTTGCTAGGAACAACTTCTGTGACTTGGGACAGTTGTTTTCTGCTGCTGCTGCTTTGCTTGGTTGATGTCCTCAGTTCTCCTATGATCTGCAACCATGCTCTGATACCATGTTGAAGTTTCTAAGTCTAACAGTTAGAAACCCTCCATGTACTTTTTGATTTATTCCTTCCTACTTGTTCTAATTAATTAACAAGTTATTTACCATGTAAATACTGAAAATAAACACAAGTACATGCTCAACACATTACAAATCATCAACTGAACAGAAACAAGAACACAAATGACACTGTTATTTTTGGACTAATGTCCTCAGAAAAACACAATGCAAGAAAACCGGTGCAGCTATCTGAGGGTTTGATTTATTAAGCAGTTTCAAAATACAATCTGGGTGCCAAATCCGGCTGACCCAACAGAGAAAAATCTCGGCAGTAGTACCTCTCCTTCGGAGACAAATGCTCCAGCTGAAACCCGGGATATACAATCTGGCAGCTCCTTAGCTCCAATTTGCCCCACGAAAAAACCCCAGCGTCAGCCTCTAGGGACTATGTCAGGCTCTTCTGCCCTTTGTGTCAGCTTTCTCGGTAGTTCTGACAGTTCCCAGCAGTTCCAGCTTCTGCCTTTTGCATTAGCTTTCCCGACAGTTCCGGTTGTTCTCGGCAGCTCCGGCTTCTGCCCTCTGCGTCATCTTTCTCTGCAGTTTGGCAATTCTGGCTTCTGCCCTTTACATCAGCTTTCCCAGCAGTTTCAACAGTTCTCGACAGTTCCGGCTTCTGTGTAAAGACCATAAACAGATGCAAGAAAAACAATAAGGGATTTGTATCATGAACCTATAAACAGTTTCCTGAAATCTGACAAAATCGATTAACAGAACTACTGAGATACCTACCTGTGCCCTGCGGTTGAAGATGCCTCCAGTTGCGCTGCTACAGTTACCAAAAGACCAAATTCACCCAACCAAACTGAGCAGAACCTGGCTGCTCAATCCAGTAAGTTTCTTAACAGAAGTCGACTATTCCCCCATGCCTAGAGCCTCAGAACACTCAAGCTCTTCCTATGGATGATTTCCTCCTCCTTCACAATTCTTCCCTTTGTTTTTCCCCCTTCCCAAATCACTGTCCCGTGGTTTTATCCTGTTGTTTGGCGGTGGCCGCTCTTCCATCTGCAGCCCATCGCTCAGCCTGCTGATGACACGCTCCTCCCTTACGCATTCCTTCCTTATCTCATTTAAGGTCATGAATATATATGTTTATGTTTTGAAATCATATGATATTTTTATTAAATATTCTTTTTAATATAACCTTATATCGTATATACCACATTATGATTTAATATATCATTTAAACATTATAAACATTATATTTAATATATCACATTGTTTTATTATATATTCGTTTTAATATAACATTATAACTTTATACTTGGAGCCCCTTTTAATTAGTTTCTTATATATTTTAAAATTTATTTTAAAAATTTATTAATATAATTTTTATCAATAATCTAGAATATATAATTTATATAGTCCTCTTTTAAGATTTACCCATACATTAAGCAATATGAATGAGTAGAACCTCTATTCAAAGAAATGTCATGGTATTTAGCACTTATAATTAATTTAGTATAAAATACTAGTGCGGTCTATGCGACACATGCATATGTAGCTATCATATGCATGTACCGTATGCCTACTATATTCTTGCGTTCTTTATATTTATAGATGGGTTTTTACATTCTGCGCTCTATGTCAGCTTTCCCAGTTTTTCCCAATAGTTTGTGATGTTCCCGACAGTGCCGATTTCTGCCCTCTACGTCAGCTTTCCCGACAATTCCCAACAGTTCCGACTGTTCCCAATAGTTCCGACTTCTGCCCTTTGCGTCAACTTTCCTGGCTGCTGCACTGATCCTCTCGGCACTATCTTTGCCTCTCTGCTTCTATATTCACTGCCCCCCAATTGCAACTCCAGCTCACTCTCTCAACTTTCTCAACAAACCCAGCCCCAGAAAGTCGAAATCTTGATCTCTTGGTCTGTGTTCCAAGTGACCCTGAAGCCTCCTCTTATACTTTTCTCGTTGACAGATTAACGACCGAGATTAAGTCCCTAATCAATGGCTAAGATTAGATCTGGCTTGATCCATGCCTTTTGGACCATTCTAGCACAGTTTTATATTAATTCACATTAATATTTTAATTTCCCTAAGTTTAGACTTAGGGACTCCATTAAAAATATTAATTATTTTAATATCTCCCAAACTGTTTAGAATCTGTCCAAACACTTTTTGGGTATTGGAGATCTCATGTGCCTTAGCCTCTCCACCAAATTTCGTGGCTAGAGCACATTCGATGCTGCCCCAAATCAACACTCCCTCTTAGGACACATTCGATGGTCCAAAAGTCATGGATCAAGCCAGATCTAATCTTAGTCGTCGATTAGGGACTTAATCTCATCCGTTGAATTGTCAACGAGAAAAGTATAAGGGGAGGCTTCAGGGTCTCTTGGAGAATACACTAAGTTGAGCAAGAATTCGATTTTCTGAGGCAAGGCTTGCTGAGGAAATATAAGGTGTGATTAGAGTTGCAGCGGAGGGGCATTGAATGTACGGGTATTGAATGTACTAGCAGAGAGGCAGAGATAGTACCGGGAGCATCAATGTAGAAGTTGGGAGAGGGTTGATCCAAAGCCAGCTAGAGGCCACGCAGAAGCAGCCAGAGGCCATGCAGAGGCAGTCAAGAGCTGCGCAGAGCCCAAGGAGGGATAGCGTGGGAGACGCAGAGCCTCCAGAGGTTGACGTAGAGCCCCGAGAGGGTGACGGTAGGCTAGAGAGGTTGACGCTGGGCAGACGCTGGGCCAAAGAGGCTGACGCAGACCCTAGAGGTTGACGCTGGGAGATTTCATGGGGCAAATTGGGGCTAATATCTATCTCTGACTGAGAGGTACTACTTTCGAGGGCATTCTCTGTTGGGGGAGCCATTTCTGGCATCCAGATCGTATTCTGAAACTGCTTAATAATAAAACCCTCAGATAGTTGCACCATTTTCCTGCATTGGGTTTTTCCAGGGACATTAGTCCAAAAATAATGGTGTCACTTGTGTGCTTGTTTTTCCTTCATTTGATGATATGTATGTGTTGAGACTGTACTTGTATTTATTTTTAGTATTTACATGGTAAATAATTTGTTAATTAACATAACAAGTAGAAAGAAATAAATCAAAAATTACAAGAAGGATTTATAACAGTTAGACTTAGAAATTCCAATGCGGGAAAACTAGTGCAGCAATTCTGAGGGTTTATTATTATGCAGTATTTCCTTGAGTACAACTAGGTGCCTAACTGGCTCACCCGACAGATAAAAATACACAGCAACAATACCTCTCTATTCGGAAATAGGTATTCAGAAAACCTGTCCCACGAAACCCTCTTTGGCGACTTTGAAGCTTAGCACTAGCCTTTCTGGCCTCTGTGTCAGCCCTCTGAGGCACTGCACAGCCTCTAGGACCCTCTGCATCACTCCAGCAGCGTTTGCATGGATGACGCAGTACCTCTGGCCTCTATGATGTCTCTGTTGGGCTCTGCATGTCCTGAATTGGATGTTGCTCTCGCTCTCCCTGCTTCTGCGCTGGTCTCTCAGTACTATCTCTGCCTCTCTGTTCAGTACTCGTTGCCCCTCGCCGTTGATTGTTGATTCACTTTTGCTTAGGAACCCCACTCTAACAAAATGAATGACTGATCACTCTAGTGTATTTTCCAACTGACCCTCAAGCCTCCTTTTATACTTTCCTGTTGGTCCATCAACGGCCGAGATTAAATCTCTAATCAACAACTAATATTAGATTTGGCTTGATCCATGAGTTTTGGAAACTTCTAACCCAGTTTTATATTAATACCCATTAATATTTTATTTTCCTAAGTTTAGACTTAGGAACTCCATTAAACATATTAATTATTTTAATATCTCCCAAACCGGGTATAATCTGTCCAAACCATTTTTGGGTCTTGGAGATCTCACGTGCTTTAGCCTCTCCACCAATTTTCATGGCTAGAACACATCTGATGCTACCCCAAATCAACATGCATCTCCCCCTACATCTATGTTGCTGCTGGTCCTTCCTCCCAACACTACATCTGCATTGCAGCTCTCTCTCATCATGTTGCATCGTGCTGCCCATAGCACTACCACTTCTAATTGTTGCACTGCAACTCAGTTACTGAGAAGTAAGTAACTGATCTACCCAACCACTTACATCCTTGTCAGCCTAGAAGCCCCCTGATGTTGAAGCTACCTCTGCTGCTATCCTATGCGCCCTCTCCTGCCTCTGTGCTGCTGCAACACCTATGTGCCTCTCACACTGCTGCAACCACCTTTGTGCCTTCCTGCACTGCTACAACCACCTCTATGCCTCTTGCACTGTTGCAACCCCCACTGCGCTGTCATAGACCACTACACTCTAGCACTACCTTGTTGCTCCATCCACATCTTGCTTCTAGCGACATCCATCATCTTGCTACTGTCTCTCAGGGCTCCCGTAGCCGGATCTGATCCAAGAGTTTGGTTACCTCAAGAATCCTGCCCCTACATCTTTTATAGTCCTCCTAACTACATGGCACAGTCGTCATCCATCTCGACTTCTTTCTCTGCCTTAGCCAGAGTTGCCTTGGGGTCAGAAGCCTCTCCCTTATTCTTCTTACTGGGACACTAGGTTGCATAATGACCGAGCTCCCCACAATCGAAGCACTTTATCTTGGAGATGTCCTTCTTCATTCTCTTCCCTTGCTGTCCCGCTGATGCTATAGCTGCATCCTCCTCCTCTTTCTTGATTCGACCTCCTTTGCTGCTACTTCCCGCTTTGGTCACCCGTCTGATCTATTCTTGGCGAAGAGCTACCCACATCTCTTTCCATCTTGGAAGATCAGCTCAGCCCAAAATGCTTTGGACAAATGTCTCCCAATCCTTAGAGACTGCATTCAGGTTGGTCCTCACCATGAACTCCTGATCAGTGTGGCCCCTATGGAAGTAAGTTGGTCCCAATTCTCCTGCCCTGCTGAGGTATAGATCTATTTGCCCCCCCTTCTGCATTTGATACAACCGTGACTGATTCTATAGTAGCATCTTCCTCTACACGGAAGTGCCTTGATATATTGTTGTTAAGGTATCCCACATCTCCTTTGCCGTGTTCTTCTCGACAATATGCTAAACCACATGATCCTTGACCCCATCAAGGATTATGCAGTTTTCCTTGGCCATTGCATCCTCATACCTTTCGTTATGAGCTAGGTCGACTGGGATAGCCAAGGTTCTCAAGGCGAAGCCCTTGATGTGATGTCTATCCAGAACAGACAAGATCCTAGCCTTCTAGATGACAAAGTTGGATGCCCCATCCAAATTGTCCTGATCCCTCAGTCTGTTTCTTACCATCTCCGCTCTTCTACTGGACACCCTCTGAGTCTCGACTTCCCTTCTGGAAGTTATCTCCTAGACTCCCTCTGAGTATCGATTACCCTCCTAGAAATCGTCCTGCCAACTGTCGAACTGCTCCTCTCCGATCCTCTTTGCAACTGCAAAACTCAGATCTAGATTTCTTGGATAGAAATCCCTCTAGCCAACGACTCCCTCTACTTTGGTTCTGTCCCGTTAGGTATTGTTATGTTTCAACAACAACAACACCCACCCGGCTTCGCAATCCACAATCTGCCCACAGCTCCTTAGACCCCAGCAGCTGAAGAAACTGAGCTTCTTAGCTCTGCGCAATCCTGGAAAGGCTGAATCGCTCCTCAAGCCAACTGCATCACTCCTACCTGGCTGAGCAGGACGACGTGGCTCTTCATGAGCCTCTTCTGCCTCTCACTGCTTCTACCCTGGCCCTCTCTCTGGCTCGAAATGATGGCGTAGGCCCTCTGCATCACTCTTTCTCTGCTGCTTTCTGCTTAGGAACAACTTCTGTCTCTCGGGACAGTTGTTTCTGCTGCAAATTTTTTGATTTAGCTGGAGCCTTCAACTCTCTTGCGATCTGCAATGCTCTACTACCATGTTGGAATTTCTAAGTCTGACACGTTAGAAATCCCTACTACATTATCTAGTTTAATTTCTCCTACTTGTTTATTCCATTAACAAATTATTTATAAATATAAATACTGAAATAAACAAAAATGCAACCTTAACTCATATACAAATAAACAACTGAAATAACTGAGACAAACACACAAGGGACACTGTTATTTTAGGACAATCGTTCCCAGAAAAACCCAACTTGGGAAAACCGATGTAGCAGTTATGAGGATTTTATTATTAAGCAACTTTCTTGAGTACAACTAGGGTGCCAAACTGGCTCGCCCAACAAAGAAATCAATCTGGCAGTAATACCTCTCTTTGGAAGAAGATATTCAGCAAGTCTGCTCCACAAAAATCTCTCTGACGCTTCTCTGAAGCTTTGTGTCAGCCTTCGTGGTCTCTGCGTCACTTAGAAGCCCCCTACGTCAGCCTTCTACTACTCTACACTGGCTCTCTGTCCTTCTGCGTCACCCACGCAGGCCCTGGTAGCCTTTGCGCAATCACTCTGGCCCTCTGTGTGGCTCCTGCTGGCTCTGCGTAATCTCCTCTACCTCTACGCTAGTTGTTCGACACTATCTCTACCTCTCTTCTATGCACTCACTGCCCCTCACTACAACTCAAATCACTTGTTTGATTTCTCTCTGTAAACGCCGCTCCAAAAAATCAAACTGACTCATCAATCTTGGTGTATCTCCAACTGACCCTCAAGCCTCCTCTTATGCTTTTCTTGTTGAGTCTTCGATGGCTGAGACTAAGTCCCTAATCAACGGCTAAGATTAGATTTGGCTTGATCCATGTCATTTAGAACATTTTCACCCAATTGTATATTAATACCCATTAATATTTTAATTTTCTTAAGTTTAGACTTAGGAACTCCATTAAAAATATTAATTATTTTAATATCTCTCTAACCGGGTGGAATTTCCCCAAACTATTTCGAGGTCTTGGAGATCTCATGTGCTTTAGCCTCTCCACCAATTTTCATGGCTAGAGCACATCCAATGCTACCCCAAATCAACATATCTAAGCATCCTCAGTGCTCCATGGTGTAAGTGTCCCATTCGCTTGTGCCATAATTCATTCAGTTCCTTTTCACCATTATGACTGTTGCCTATCAGTAACATTGAAGAATCCAGCAGAACATTGGTGGCTCAAATGTTGCTTCCTGCTTCCATCCGAAATGCTATGATGCCTCTCCCTACTGAAGTACACTTTGTTTTGTTTCCCATAGTAATCTGGAAGTCCATTTGTTCTTCTTGATAGCTCGAGAAATATTCTTGTATTCCAGTCATCTGGGCTAAAGCCCCACTATCAATGTACCAAACATTTGTTGACGTTGAAATATGCTAAGCATTCGAATTCCTCTTCTAATTTGGAAGATAACTCAGAGACATCTTGAGTTTCTATGTTTGTGGTATTTTACTAACTATCTCTGATGCTATCCTGCCCTAGCAACTACCTCAAGAAAAACTGCATCTTCCCCTGAAGACTGCTTTGCAAGGAAAAATACGCTGCAAGTTCTGCCTCTGGAATTTTTTGAATTGGAAATAGAGTTTCTCTATCAACTCTCTCAGAGAAATCGATTTGTCCTCAGACATCTCCCTTCAAGCCTTTGAACTGCGCTGCCTCCTGGTTTCGAATTGCTGCCTCCTGGGGTTTCAAATTGCTACTGGGACAGGAAGTAGAGACCCAGAGGAGTCGATCAGAGAACTTCCAGGAGGGAAGTAGAGGAGCATCATGGCACTACATGGGGTAAGAGACCAAGATAGACTGGACGAAGCATCGAACTTCGCAGTCTGGAAGGCCAGAATCTTTTCAATGCTTGACAAGAATTGTGTCAAGAACTTCGCCTTGAATGTAATAGCTGTCCCAGTCGATCCCAATGATAATGACAGGTACGAAGAGGCGATGGCGAGGGCCAAGTGCATTATCCTTGACGGGGTCAAGCATCATGTAGTACCACATATAGCCAAGAAGGAAACAACATTTGAGATGCAGGAGGCTCTCAAGAAGTTGTACCAACATACTTTTGTGCAGAGAAGAATGCTTCTTGAGATTCAGATGGGGTCGTATCAAATGAAGAAGGGACAATTGATTGACACCTTCCTCGGAGGACTGAATGAGATCAGAGACCAGTTGACTGCTATAGGAGTGACACCGGATCAGAAGCTAATAGTGAGCACAACCCTGAATGTTGTCTCAGAAGACTGGAAAGTATTTGTCCAAAGTATACTGGGCAGAGGGACACTTCCACCTTGGGATGAGATGTGGGCAGCTCTGCGCCAGGAAGAGATCCGACGGTAGTCGAAGGCAGGTAGCAACAGCAAGGGGATCAAAGTCAAGTAGGAGGAGCAAGATGTGGCCCTAGCATCTGAGGGAAAGCAGGAGAAGCGAAAGAAGAAAGATGTCACCAAGATCAAGTACTTCCACTATGGGGAGCTAGGTCATTATGCGACTCAGTGTCCAAGAAAGAAGAGTAAGGGAAAGTCTTCCGAGACTAAGGCAGTGCCAGCACGGGCAGAGAAGCAAGTTTTGATAGAAGATGACTATTGCATGAGTGCACACATGCCACTTGAGCGGAAGTGGGGAGACATCGAGCTATAGTCAGGCGAACTACAGGCGGTGAGGGGCAGGATCCTCGAGGTACCCAGCCTCTTGGATTAGACCTTGCTATGGGAGCCCCGACAAGGAGAAGCAGAACTGGCTGGGTGGGTAAAGACGAATGCGGATGGAGCGGCAGAGAGAGCTACAGTGCAGGAGTCCTAAGACAATGCAAGCCTAGCAGGCTACAGCAGTGCGAGAGGCACAGGAGTGTTGCACCAATGCAAGATGGCATAGAAAGGTGTGCAACAATGCGAGATGCAGGGAATTGTTGCAGCAGTGCAGAGGTCAAAGAGGGAGCACTTGTCGGCAGCAGAGGGAGCTTCAACATCAGTGGGTGTCTCTAGCCCAACAGGGAGGTCAGTTGGGGGATCAGTTACTTACTTCTCAATAACTGAGTTGCAGTGCAGCAGTGGGCAGCACGATGCAACATGATGAGAGGAGGTGCAGTGCAGATGCAATGCTAGGAGAAAGGACCAGCAATAGCACGGATGCAGAGAGAGTTGTCGTACAGAT
>APFE030870575.1:0-20836 GCA_000404065.3 Pinus taeda | reverse complement strand
TATAAATATGTATTATAACATTGAAAGGAACATAATGAAAAATCAAGCTGGTAGTCCCGGTTTTGGGATCCAGTGGGAAATCTCTATGTATATGTGTTATGCTCTCACATTTTTTATTTTTCCTATGATTTAGAATTCGTATGCAGGTAATTTTTGTACAGGGTTAAAACCTACACAACGAAAGAGCAGGCCAAGGTGCCTTCTTCTTCCGATGCAGTCTAGCTAACAGTCTTGTCGAGATGTGGTACGACACTTCTTGTATGACGAGCTTGTCCATGACAAACTTGGGTAAAGCATTGTGGAGGCTTCTTCGCATTTTACGTCTATATGAAGGTTCCAAAAGGTGAGGCATACCAATCCACTATGCCGATCAATGCCTCCATTGTTGCCTTCGACATGAAAGGTGGATCCTGCTCAAATATCATCTTGTACATTGGGGTGACAAAATGGTATGACAATTGTGTGATGACTCCATGAAATCTGCTTTCAGAAAACAATTTGCAATAAGTGTGTAAAAAGGTTTTTGCTGATGTCCATGTCTAGTTCAAGCCTGGGAACTTCTAATGGGGAAAGATTGCATCCAAGATGTATGCGGACATGTGTATTTCTGCTTGCTGACTTTGGGTGGCTGCCAAGCTCCTATTACCTATTCCTTCAGCCTGTGAGCCAACATGTTGGATTAGTTTCATGGTTTTCCTTTACTATCTAGTTGGTCCAATGCGATCACCCAACTCTACAGGAAGGTCTTCGTGTTGTCTTGGTCATACAAGCAACATGCAAAAATGACGAAGTACTGATATGATTTTTGCAGTATCTTCATCTTGTAAACCTAGTTGGGTGTCATCCTAAACTTGGTTGGCTCCTTTACCAAGCTCTTCAAGATATCCCTGGAGTTGGCACTACTACTAGGTCTATTGAAGGGTGTCTCCCTTATGATCACTGGTTGTGGCAAGTGGTACATTTGCTGATAGTCCTCTGTCATGAAGGTAGCAATCTTTGTCCTGCGGACACTGCTTAACACCATCATCTTGGGATCAGTGTGCGAGACAATCCAATGTATAATGTTCGTGCATGGAAACGTGGGATACCTATATGAAATCTGGTACAAGTCAAACTTGTGAATATTCACATAGTCCCTTTGTCCTCAAAATCTTCCTCAAATGTGCCTGAGAATGTATCATTGATGTCCTGCCATTTCAACTAGATGACTTTGTCTACAAGCAGCTTGGTGTCTTCGTAAATCGGTAAACTCATAGACACTTACTCAACTGCATCTCTAGTTGTGCTTCCGTCGATGTCCTTTGACCCTTCTCTCTTGAAGGCCATTGAACCTAAGCTACTGAGAGACGAAAGAACACCTACCATACCTGGAGACATTGCGACATGCATGGCAAGCAATCTGTCAATTGAAACAAAAGCAAACTTGAGGACTAACATGCAACATACCTGGGATACTGACGGCAAGGATTGTGTAATTTTCACATAGAGGCCGAGAGACTGACTGCCGAAACTATGCAAAAGATAGTTTGAATTATCGGGAGACTAGTTGAGTGCTAGAATTGCATAATGCGCAATCCAGGCTGGCCTGCTGGGGGCTGAGATTGTGCAATGCGAAATTTTAGTCAACAAGGCATGTAGGCCTAGGGACTGCATTGCACAATTTTCTATGCCAGCAGAGCACTGCCTCTCAGATTTGCATAGAGAAAGCTTGGAGGATAGTGTCTAGGCAGTTTTCACATTTTTTGGGAGGAAGAAAGAGAATTCCCTCTCATAAATGTGCAATGATATCCAAGCAAGGCAGGGCCCAGGCCAAGGTTGCGCAGACCCACCGACGGGCAACTAAAAACACATGAATATATGAATGCATGGAGAAACTGTGTAAGCAAGAGTGAATGATTATGCATGCAAATAGTGAATGCAATATTCAGAAAATGGGAAAACATGCATGCATGTGAAACGGGTCACCGAATTGGCGACCGTCAGTGCAAAACAATGTCATGCATGTGAAAGCAGTGAGATGCAAAAGAAAATTGAGACAGTGATTCTAAAGGCTAATATGCATGCAAACAACAGCAAGTGTTCATAGAAATCAAGCATACAACACTCACACAAGCTGAAACAATAAAAAGCAACTGAAATGCTGCAAAAGACATGTAAAGCGGACTTACTCGGAAATAGATGACCTGAATGTGCCAAAAACTCCTAGACGTGTTGTGGGATGTCAGAGCTTCAAGATCGATGTGAATAATGAGCTCTACATCATCGAATAAATAAGTTTGAGGCTTATGACGCGCATGCCACAAATCTAGGAAAAGGGACACTTAGAGGGAAGTTTCTACAACGATATTTGCATGTAACCTCCAACTACTGAAAGTAGATCCCTAAAATCTAGGGATGCTTTTTGCATGTTAATTTTTACTATTTCAAGAAAAGAAGCCCATGCACGCAAATCAAGTTTGTTGGGTCCCAGAGGGAACCGCTCAACTTGAAGGCACATACAACAGCCTACAAGACTAGGAGAGGGATTTGTGCAGTTTCTAGGCTGAGCTGGGCTGGTTATCCCTGAGGGATTGCGCAATTTCTGGGGTCAGCAAGTGACTGCTCTTTAGAATTGTGCAATTTATGGGCTGAGCTGCAGTGTCGAGTGATATTGTGTAGTTTTCTCTGGGAAGCATGTCTAACTACTCTAGGCAATTTTGGAGCCCAGCAGGCTTCCCATCAAATTTGTGCAGTTTATGGAGGAAGGTTGCTTCCCCTCCAGAATTGCGCAATTTTCTGGGGGAGCCTGTCAGCCAACAAATAGTCTAAGTCCGGAATGGAAGCCTGTGAAGGGAGTGAAAAAAACTGACATGCACAGGCTGGCAAGCCAATAAAAACAAATGAAGCCTATGTACTTGACAGTGCAAGACATGCTGCTAAGGATGGTTGGTAGGGAGGTTCCAAAATGAAGCTAAGGCAAAATTTTGGAGGTTGGTTGTAGCCGCTACAACACATTATTATGTTTTGGAAAGAAAAAGTGAAATTTTTCATCGTTTAAGTGTTTTAGAGACATTTCTTGCATTCGAAACCATAAAGTGAAAGAAATTTTCATTGAGTTGAGTTGATTGCATTTTCCTTTGCTCATTGCATTAGTTTGCATTGATTGAATCAAAGTGAAAAAGAAAAATCAATAGTGCATCTTAATGAAAGGAAAGTGATTTTTGTTTCTAATAGGATTGCATCTAGTGAAATGAAAGATTAGATTTCGTTTTTAAATTTTGCATTGGATAGAATTGTGTTTTAATGCATTTTTCTTGTTAAATGCATTATTTGGTTGTCCCTCTTCCTTCATTAGTTTAGCCTTCATCGAATGAAAATATTTAATTTTCATTATTTAGTTGCATTATAAGAACAGGTGACATTGTTGGGCCATCAAATTGAAACTTAATCCAAGATAAACTTAAAATTTATCTTAATTAACCTAAGGAGCATTTGTCACTTAACACAAATATCTAGAGGTCTAGGCTAGAGATGTGTTCTGACGTCTTTAAACATAGCAGCTGTCATTAACTACCTGCAGTGTATCCCGGGGGTGAAATCTCATCCCAGATGGAAGTATATAGAAGATTCTCCAATACTTTCAGGTATGTCGGAGGCACTTCAGTATGATAAGTATATAAGAACACTCTCATCGAACGATTTTGTATTAAACAATGCTAACACTGACTTGTGCTCCCCATACCATTGCATATATATTGGGAGACCCCATTAGGTTGATATCCTTTAGCCACAAGTAACCGAGTCATCCGCCTTGTAAAAGTGATACACCGAACACAGCATTCAGGGAGATCGGCCATCGTACATCAAAACCTTGGTTTTGGCTAGGGTGTATATAACGATTCACAGTTACTTTGTAAACCCTCTCTCCTAGTATTACTCTTTTTTATTTATTTGCTGTTTCATGTCATAAGATTAACTGCCAACGATAACATGTAGAACCCATGCAGATGCTTCTTGAACCCATATTGAGTAATTCCTTCTAAATTTTAATTTTAATCAGCCCTCAATGAATCATCTCTTCTTCTTCTTCTCTTGAGAGGAAGTCATTGTGGTTGAACCATTGATTTCACCCCACAGTTCCCCTTCGTTTTCTGATACTGAAGGGTCTTCACAAGGAGTTCATCCAGGACTTCCTTAGTCACTTTAAGCTCAAGGTTTTGAACTTGGGATTGTCCCAAGCATCCAACCCCTTACTTCTCATCCACCACCTTCAGATTCTTTCTCACCTTAGAAGTCTGATCCAAAAACCCCTGAGTGTCCACTGAGGTTTGTCTTATATCCTCTGAATCTGTTATTTGATCCTTTTGTGATATCTCCTCAACATCCTTACAGTCCTTACGATCGACCTGGCATTCCTTTGGAGTTATCTCCTCATACATCTCGAATTCCTCCTCACGAGTTATTTCCACCCATGGATTCAGAAAGTGAGATTCCAACCTCTCCTCAAGGTCCTCCAAAAGTTTCTGCTACTCACACTCCTCATGTTGATGAAGAGCAAGAATATGACTTTCCTCCAAAAGGCTTTCCTTTTATAGGAAGAGTCCCATTTCAAACACTTCCTTAAACCAATTGGCATATGCTTCCACATGGTTATACAACCTTAGCTCAATTAGCTTTAGGAACTCCCAATGCTTCCTCTTTGTACCAAAATCCTATTTGGTCGTCAAATGCTATGCCTACTTCTGGTCTGTTTATCCCAAACGTGACCTCTCAGATACCCATGCAAACTTCCATTACGTAAGTTCCCATTCAACCAATGATTCTGTTGCAACCCTTGTCGTCATTTCAACCTTCCATTTGGGTATAACCGACTATTTCAGTTCATGCATCAGTAATTTCCTCAGTCCCTCCATCAAGTCGACAAAATGTACCACCTCCTTATTCACAGCCTGGGGGTAAAAATCCAAACAATCCTCTTGTGTCAGGTGGAATCCATGTGAGTGGATCACAACCTCATATGATTGGAGTCAATCAACCTTATCCTGGTGGTATTCCTAACACCATTTTTTCATCCGGGGCGAGTAATATCCAGTATCAATAGCCTTACATGGCCCAAATACCACTCCAACAGTCTTATGTTCCATATGGTTCACAAGCACTGCAAAATCCACCCTATATTCCACAAGCAGGGCCTCATGTGTAACCTGGTCAATCTGTTATTCCTAGTGCATATGCTCAAATCCCATTTGGAAATTACCAATACCCACAGGATATCCCTCAAGGGACTATCCAACAATCGTTACAGCAGCAAGGGCAACCTTTGCAACAGTATCAATAGCCTTTGCAACAACAAACACAATTTGTTCAACAACCCACTCAACCCTTGTATCCACAAGGACAATCTTTGCAGCAGCAAGGTCAACTTGTATATCAATAAGGTCAAACCTTGTAGACGCAAGGTCAACACCTACAATAGCATGGCTAATCACTTCATATCCAGGGTCAAGGGGTGCAGAAACCTTACAATCTGTATGTCGTTTATAATTCTTATCAACAGCTTATGGCAGGTCAATATCAACCCTACCTTGGACAGAATCCGCCTTATGGTCAAGGTACCCCTCAATGGGGGTAGAATCAAATCCCTTATGATCAAAATCCTCTGCTTTGGGTGTAGAATCCTTACCAACAAGGTTGGAACCCATAAGCTGGGCCTCCTCAAAGGCCTTACATGCCTTTTGATCTGCAATTTCCATTTTTAGCTACATTGGAACTACTCGATGTCTCGAGGCTTACTAATGATCCCATTCTTCACTCATATTACTGGCCTCCAATTCCTATTAAAATTTCGCATGATTTCCCTAAGTTCGAAGGAAAACCTAAAGAGGACCCTCAAGCCCATGTGATCACATATCACTTATGGTGTTCTTCCAATTCTTATGTTGACGATTCTATTTGTCTCCGCCTCTTTCAGTGAACCTTGACAGGTGTTGCCGCAAAATGGTATGTTGAGTTGCCTCGAGGTACCTATGCAGACTTTAACTCTTTGGTTATGGCCTTCCTCACCCACTTCCAATTGTCAATTCATTATGAAACTGGTACTCATTTTCTCACATCTCTTAAGAAAGATACTGCAACTTGTATTTCCAATCACATCCATGAATGGAGAAGTTGGCGTCGCCTCATCAAATTCGAAATTCATGATGAGTTGTTAACTGAATGGTTCACCAAATCATTCATAAATAAAATTGCTAAAGATATAGAAATGGGTGGATGTGTTACCAAGGATCAAGTTATTGCCTATGCCTAGTATTTAGACTTAGTCTATTCCCAATCTAGCACGCTATATGAAATGTTGCCTGATGCTCCAAAAGCATCTTCGGATCTGACATCTTCAAATTCTCCCGATGTACCACTTGTTGATGGTATAATTGGATCAGTGTCTCAGACTTCCATCAAGGCTTATTCGAAGCAAAAATCTGTCTCAGATACTGGTTCTAATCATCCTTCGAAAAATCCTTCAAATCTTGGTAAAACCTTCAAGGTTCATACCGTAAAATCTACCATGGTAGATAAAGCCTCGAACGGTAAGAAAAAGGGTAAAGACAAAGTACAATCTAATACCCCGAAACAGGATCCTCCCAAGTCATCTGTTGATGATGCCTCCAAACGAAAGCCGAAATATCCTTGCCTCATTTGTGAGGAAGACCATTATACCAAGGATTGCCCCCGATGCACTGAAGTTAGTCGTTTATTGAAAGGGAATCCGACTATTTTAGAAGAACCATTTCCATCTCAACAGACTTAGTTGGTAAACCAACTGCAATCCTCTGCCTCATCTGGTTCTCAAATTTTCATGACGATGGGTTCATTTCCTATATTTGTCACTACTCGATCAAAAGATTATCAAACCCCTCAAAAGTAGATGGTGGAGAAAGAAGCCACTAACATACCTTATACTTCTACTCCACCCAGTTCTGGTCCTCTTCATATTGAATGACCTAATAATGAATCCGTTCTCTAACCACCTCCCAAAGGTGTGCTTTAGAAATCATCCTATAATCTGAACGCTCGAGTTGCCCAGCATTACAGTATAGTCGATGATCTAGCTCAAGTACCTTCGGTGATGTCTTCTTTGGAATTTCTCTAAACATTTCCAACGCAGCATAAATCATTGTTGTTTTCTATAGGAGCCATTGATCCTACTGATTCTAGTTTGAATACTTTCAATCTCGAAAATCATGTTCCTCTTCTTCCTCATCAAATTGCTTTTTTTATTCAAGTTATTATAAAAGGAAAGACAATCCATCAGACTGTTATTAACGAAGGTGCTTCCACTTGCATCATGTATGTTTCATGTTGGAAAGCCATTGGCTCTCCTCCCCTTAACCAGTCCCCGAACACCTTGGAGGCTTTTGATGGTAGAGGAACCCGTCCTTATGGTATTCTCACGAGTTTTCCTAACACTTTGGAAGGGAAGACTGTTGAGCTAGAAGTGGAAGTTGTAGATGCAAATCCGAACTACAAACTTCTACTGGGTGAAGTTGGACCCATGCTATGTTTTGTGTGGTTTCCTCTTTATTCTAGATGCTCTGTTTTCCTCATGAAGGAAAAATTGTCACCGTCAACCAATTGTCTTTTTTCTCTTCTGGTGCCTTGAATGGCAATGTCCCATATGTGGGAAATACCGGAATTCCATATGAGAGTGTGGGGGCAGGTATTTTTAAATATTCTGCTTTAATAGGAACATTTTCTCTCCCACCTCCACATGTCTCCTCGATCAATATGATCTCTATCTCTACAGATCCATGGATTATTCCTTCTCCGGATTAGATTGATTCATTTGGTGATTCCATGCTGCTAAGTCTGTTGGAACAAGCTTATCATGAAATTGTCTCGGCTTCAGCGACTGCTTAAAAAAGTCATGTTGTTTTCAGTGTGAACCTGGATACCTATGCACAATCTCCTTGGCTTAATTCTTGGGATTCCTCGGATGCTTGGAACGGGACATTTCCCATTGACAAGAGTATTGTTGAGGTTTTTTCGCTTGAATAAACTCCTTGGAATGATATTCATCATCGTTCTTCGTTTCTTCCTAGCCTAAGTGAGATTCCATCGTGTCTTGAAGTTTTCGTTTCTCATAACCCGACGCATCCACTTCAAACACCTATTTTGGTGCACGAAGTCTTGTTTGAAGGTAATATGGGAATATTACTGCAACCTCACCATTGACATTTCAGTCCAACCTAAAATTGTCAAAATATTTCCACTGGGGGCATCTTTTCCTCGTCATGATATTAGGTTTTTCTTGCCTCCTTTCATGAGATTTTTTCACTGAGTCTCTCCCATTTGCCCATTATCGCAATGGGGTTTTCATCCTATGACTCGTAACCCTCACTCGCCCGAGGGGCATGGGGGCATAGCCTTTTATGAGGTTTACTCCATTATTTGGCCGAGTCGATGCATACATGTCATGCCAACGGTGAAACCTCGGTTTCATTCTTTATTGATCGATTAACAAAGAATGAAACTGAAGTTTCACCGTTGGCATGGTGTGTAAGCATCAACTCAAACAAATAATGGAGTAAAACTCATAAAAGGCTATGCAAACTTTAACTCCTTGGCTATGGCCTTCCTCACCCACTTCCAATTATTGGTCCATTATGAAACTAGTACTCATTTGCTCACATCTCTGAAGCAAAATACTGCAAACCATATTTCCGATCAAATCCATGAATGGAGACATTGGTGTCGCCTCATCAAATTTGAAATTCATGATGAGTTGTTAACTGAATGGTTCACCAAATCATTCGTAAGCAAAATTGATAAATATATAGCAATGGGTGGATGTGCTACCGAGGATCAAGCTATTGCCCATGCCTAGTATTTAGACTTACTCTATTCCCAATCTAGCATGTTATATGAAATGTTTCCTGATGCTCTAAGACCATCTTCGGATCCAGCATCTTCAAAGTCTCCCTATGTACCACCTATTGATGGTATAATTGGACTAGTGTCTCAAACTTCCACCAAGGCTTCTTCGAAGAAAAAATCTATTTCAGATACTGGTTCTAATCATCCTTCGAAAAATCTGTCAAATCCTAGTAAAACATCTGAGGTTCGTGCCATCTAGTCTACCACGGCAAATAAAGCCTCGAAAGGTAAGAAAAAGGGTAAAGGAAAAGCAAAATCTAATACCCCAAAACAAGATCCTTCCAAGTCATCTGTTGATGATGCCTCCAAACGAAAGCCAAAATATCCTTGCCTCATTTGTGAGGAAGACCATTATACCAAGGATTGTCCCCGACATCTTGAAGTTAGTGGTTTATTGAAAGGGACTCCGGTTGTTTTGAAAGAGCCATTTCCATTTCATCAGACTTAGTTGGTAGACCAACCGCAATCCTCTACCTCATCTGGTTCTCAAATTTTCATGATGATGGGTTCATTACCTATCTTTGTCGCTACCTATTCGAAAGATTATCAAACCCCTCAAAATCAGATGGTGGAGAAAGAGGCCTCTGACATACCTTATACTTCTACTCCACCCAGTGTTGGTCCTACATATTGAACAACCTAATAATGAATTTGTTCTCTGACCACCTCCCAAAGGTGTCGTTTGGAAATCATCCTATAATCCGAACGCTAGAGCTGCCTAGCATTATAGTATAGTCGAAGATCTAGATCAAGCACCTTCGGCGATGTATGCTTTGGAATTTCTCCAAACATTTCCAATGCAATGGAAATCATTGTTGTCTACTATAGGATCCATTGATCCTAATGATTCTAGTATGATTACTTTCGATCTCGAAAACCATGTTCCTCGTCTTCCTCATTAGATTGCTTTTCTTATTCAAGTTATTATAAAAGGAAAGATGATCCATCGAACTGTTATTGATGAAGGTGCTTCCACCTGCATCATGTATGTTTCATGTTGGAAAACCATTGACTCTCCACCACTTAACCAGTCCCCGAACACCTTGAAGGTTTTTGATGGCAGAGGATCCCGTCCTTATGGTATTCTCACAAGTTTTCCAAACACTTTGTAAGGGAAGACTGTCGAGCTAGAAGTGGAAGTTGTAGACGCAAATCTAAACAACAACCTTCTACTTGGGCGAAATTGGACCCATGCCATGTTTTGAGTGGTTTCCTCTTTGTTCTGGATGCTCCATTTTCCTCACGAAGGAAAAATTGTCAGCGTCAACCAATTGTATTTTTTTCTCTTCTGTTGCCTTGAATGGCAACGTCCCATATGTGGGAAATACCAAAATTCCATATGAGAGTGTGGGGGTAGGTCTTTTTAAAGATTCTGCTTTAATGGGAACTTTTTCTCTCCCACCTCCGCATGTCACCTATATCAATATGATCTTTGTCTCTACAAATCCATGGATTATTCCTTCTCCAGATCAGATTGATTATTTGGTGATTCCATGCTGCTTAAATCTGTTGGAACAAGCTTATCATGAAATTATCTTGGGTTCAGCGGCTGCTTCATAAAGTCATGTTTTTTCAGTATCAACCTGGATACCTATGCATAATCTCCTTCACTTAATTCTTGGGATTCCCCGGATGCTTTGAACAAGACATTTCCCACTGACGAGAGTATTGTTGAGGTTATGTTGCTTGAATAAACTCCTTTATATGATATTCATCATCGTTCTTCATTTCTTCCAAGCCTAAGTGAGATTCCTTTGTGTCTTGAAGCTTTTGTTTCTCAAAACCTGACGCATCCACTTCAAACACCTATTTTGGTGCACGAAGTCTTGTGTGAAGGTAATATGGGCATATTACTGCAACCTCGCTCATTGACATTTCAGTCCAACCTGAAATCTTCAAAATCTTTCAATTGGGGGCACCTTTTCCTTGTCATGATATTAGGTTTTTCTTGCCTCCTTTCATGATATGTTTTCACCGAGTCTCTACCATTTGCCCATTATCGCAATGGGGTTTTCATCCTATGACTCGTAACCCTCACTCACCCAGGGGGCATGGGGGCATATCCTTTTATGAGTTTTACTCCATTATTTGGCCGAGTTGATGCTTACACGTCACGCCAATGGTGAAACTTCGGTTTCATTCTCTGTTGATTGATTAACAGAGAATGAAACCGAAGTTTCACCGTTGGCATGGCGTGTAAGCATCGACTCGGCCAAATAATGGAGTAAAACTCATAAAAGGATATGCAGACTTTAACACTTTGGCTATGGCCTTCCTCACCCACTTCCAATTGTCGGTTCGTTATGAAATTGGTACTCATTTTCTCACATCTCTGAAGCAAGATATTGCAACCCATATTTCTGATCACATCCATGAATGAATATGTCAGCATCACCTCATCAAATTCAAAATTCCTGATGAGTTTTTAACTGAATGGTTCACCAAATCATTCATAAACAAAAGTGCTAAAGATATAGCAATGGCTGGATGTGTTACCGAGGATCAAGCTATTTCCCATGCCTAGTATTTAGACTTAGTCTATTCCCAATCTGGCACGCTATATGAAATGTTGCTAGATGCTCCAAGACAATATTCAAATTTGCATCTTCAAAGTCTCCCGATGTACCACCTATTGATGGTATAATTGGATCAGTGTCTCAGACTTCCACCAAGGTTTCTTCAAAGCAAAAATCTATCTCAGATACTATGTCTAATCATCCTTCGAAAAATCTGTCAAATCCTACTAAAACCTTCGGGGTTCATGCCATCTAGTCTACCACGGCAAATAAAGCCTCGAAAGGTAAGAAAGAGGGTAAAGGCAAAGAAAAATATAATACCCCGAAACAGGATCCTCCAAGTCATATGTTGATGATGCCTCCAAACGAAAGCCAAAATATCCTTGCCTCATTTGTGAGGAAGACCATTATACCAAGGATTGTCCCCGATGTGTTGAAGTTAGTCATTTATTGAAAGGGACACCAGCTATTTTGAAAGAGCCATTTCCATCTCAGCAGACTTAGTTGGTAGACTAACCACAATCCTCTACCTCATCTGGTTCTCAAGTTTTCATGATGATGGTTTCATTGCCTATCTCTGTCGCTACTCAATCGAAAGATTATCAAACCCCTCAAAAGAAGATGGTGGAGAAAGAAGCCACTGACATACCTTATACTTATACTCCACCTAGTTATAGTCCTCTTCATATTGAACGACCTAATAATGAATCCGTTCTCTGACAACCTTCCAAAGGTGTGCTTTGGAAATCATCCTATAATTCGAAGGATAGAGCTACCCAGCATTACAGTATAGTCGAAGATCTAGCTCAAGCACCTTCGGCAATCTCTTGTTTGGAATTTCTCCAAGCATTTCCAACGGAGTGGAAATCTTTATTGTCTGCTATAGAAGCCACTGATCCTGCTAATTCTAGTTTGATTACTTTCGATCTCGACAACCATGTTCCTCGTCTTCCTCATCAGATTTCTTTTCTCATTCAAGTTATTATAAAAGGAAATAAGATCCATCAGACTATTATTGATGAAGGTGCTTCCACATGCATCATGTATGTTTCATGTTGGAAAGCCATTGGCTCTCCACCCCTTAACGAGTCCCTGAACACCTTGGAGGCTTTTGATGGTAGAGGATCCCGTCCTTATGGTCTTCTCACGAATTCGCCTATCACTTGGAAGGGTAAACTGTCAAGCTAGATGTGGAAGTTGTAGATGCAAATCTGAACTACAACCTTCTACATGGATGAAGTTGAACCCATGCCATGTTTTGTGTGGTTTCCTCTTTGTTTTGAGTGCTATGTTTTCCTCATGAAGGAAAAATTGTCACTGTCGACCAATTGTCTCTTTTCTCTTCTGGTGCCTCAAACGGCTACATCCCATATGTGGGAAATACTGAAATTCCATATGAGAGCGTGGGGGAAAGTGTTTTTAAAGATTTTTCTTTATTGGGAACTTTTTCTCTCCCACCTCCACATGTCACCTTGATCAATATGATCTATGTCTCTACATATCCATGGACTATTCCTTCTCCAGATCAGATTGATTCGTTTGGTGATTCCATGCCACTAAGTTCGTTGGAACAAGCTTATCATGAAATTGTCTTGGCTTCAGTGACTGCTTCAGAAAGTCATGTTGTTTTCAGTATGAACCTGGATACCCATCACAATCTCCTTGGCTTAATTCTTAGGATTCCCCGGATCCTTTGAATAAGACATTTCCCACCGACGAGAGTATTGTTGAGGTTATGTCACTTGAATAAACTCCATGATATGATATTCATCATCGTTATTCGTTTCTTCCAAGCCTCAGTGAGATTCCTTCGTGTCTTGAAGCTTTCGTTTTTTATAACCCGACGAATCCACTTCAAACACCTGTTTTGGTGCATGAAGTCTTGTCTGAAGGCAATATGGGAATATTATTCCAACCTTGCCCATTGACATTTCAGTCCAACTTGAAATCATCAAAATCTTTCAACTGGGGGCACCTTTCCCTTGTCATTATACTAGGTTTTTCTTGCCTCCTTTCATGAGATTTTTTCACCGAGTCTCTACCGTTTGCCTCCTTTCATGAGATTTTTTCACTGAGTCTCTACCGTTTGCCTCCTTTCATGAGATTTTTTCACCGAGTCTCTACCGAGGGGCATGGGGGCATAGCCTTTTGTGGGTTTTACTGCATTATTTGGTCGAGTCGATGCTTACACATCATGCCAACGGTGAAACTTCGGTTTCATTCTCTATTGATCAATTACCTAAGTCCGAAAATGCGCTCCATCTGAAAAAGTATTATGCGTAAGTTCCATGTAATTACTTTTGTACATTAATGTGTGAATTCATCGGTGTACGCTTTTGATTTTTTGGTGTGATTGTTTTCTTTGCAAACATGTTTTTTTGCTTACCTTGTGTTCCACTCGATTTGCAGATGTTGTCAAATAGTTATGTTGATTTTGTTGATGGTTCTTGTCGTAGCACATGGAACTTGTCTTCCGCAGCTTAGGCACTCTTTGCCCCTGATGGCGAGTTGGTTGATTTACAAGGTATTTTCCTAGGACGAATAACTAATAATATCGCCGAGTACGTGCATTCATTGAACTATTATCAGAAGAAGTTGCTCTTGGCATTAGAGATTTAGTTGTTAAGTTAAATTCATAACTCGTTGTGTTACATCTAAATAATAATTACTCAGTAAGAAATCCACAAATATTGTTTATGTAACTACGTGTTCGATTACTGGAAAGAAATTTTGATTTCATCACATATCAACACATTCCATGTAGCTTGAATACATTACAGATGCATTAGCAAATTATGTTCTTGATAGACATTTACATTATTTATAACACTGATCATATCACCATGGTACATGGACACATAAGTAGAAAATAAAACATGCATATATATATATATATATATATAATATATATATATATATTATATATATATATAATATATATATAATATATATATATATATATCGCGTTTGTCAGAGTTTTTTCATCAAAATATAAAAAAATATAAAGTGTTCTGAGACAGATGGATTTCAAAGCCTACAATAGTGCAAAAAACAACTAGAAAGGCTATTTGCCCACATGATGCTTGCGATAACATGAGACCGCTCTAATCACTCAGCCTAATAACTCACACAACCTCGTAGGCACTCTGACTGTATGCCTCTGGCATCGCAGTGGCACGTCATTTATAGTCGCGTATTCTAGAATCCCTCGAGTGATCACTTCTAGATTGCGTTCCATTTCCACCACGGGATCTGCTCCTTCCTCATATGGAGCATCTTCTATTTGACGTGCTACTCATCATGCTATTGGAGACATGCCAGGAGGCCTTTCTGGTGCAACATCTACACATTCATCACAAGTTAAATCTCAGATACACTTTTATATAATAATAATAATAATAATAAAATCATTAAACCTGAAAAATCCGAAAACAAGTTTTACCTACATCAGTCCACTATTCACTTGGTGGCAGAGGTAGATCTGGATCCCATCTCAAATTTGTGCCTACATAGGCATAGTCATCCACAATGATCAGCTGGCAATGCAACCAACTAAAAAATTATGGAGGTAAATGCATTTGTTGGCCTTCTCCTCCACAAGGCATGAGTTCACTCCATCTGACTAGCCTCAGATCTTGTGGATCAGGATCCCATAACTCTATCCAATGGTACCAAAATAAGGGGACTCGCTCCAAAAATAAAGTGATCAAGATTGAACCAAAACTGAACTGCTTCAGGTTTCCCCACTTACCTTTGGTCAGTTGCCTCTTCATATTGCACAACAACCCATCACACCAGTTAAATATTGTTGGAGTAAGGAAGTTTACCGCATATTGGAATTGATATTTTGAAATATCGTGTAAAGCTTGTACCTCGGCTATACGATCCTGTGTAGAATCGTCCTCAAGGGAAGATTGTTGATAATCATTATCTTCACCTTCCCGCTCATTGTCATTACTGCACCTGGGCAATGTCTCCTAATCAAGGTATTGGTACTCTCACCTCCAGGATGAGATCCAAAGAGTTGAAGTCTTTCCCCTCTTCTAGACAATCCAGTAATGAAGTAGATGTCTGCTACTTCCAGCTCTAGTTCTTGGTCTCCAATAATGAATATTTCCCGATCAATATCCCATAAACTGATCAGGTATTGTAGCAACTCATTTTGGGCTCTGAGTCCTGTGGTTAGGATGAATTTTAGTAGCCCACAGTTCCCCAAAGCATTCATGCATTCTGGATCTTGGGCAACCTGGTGATCTTTTGCCTCATGGCCTCTTTCCTTCTATTTGGTGACCATGTTGTCGAAATCTCCTGCAAAACAACCATTAAACATTATTTAGATGCTTTTCCATGGATAAAAACTCAAAAATTTCCCCCAAAGAGGAATATTGTCTTCAAAAATTCCACCTCGCAGCCATCGCATCTGTTTTTATTAAACCCGCAATGTCATCGCGAGGGCCTTTCGGCTCAGGGGAGACCATTATGAGTCCTATGAGCAAACCTGCGATGATCGCCCCTGCTATAAAAAATTGAAATCCTTCCTTCGGCAAGAAAAAATTGATGAAAAAGCATGGAAACACAATGAAATGCAAGAGAAAAGGTAGAGCTCTTACCTACAACTGATGATTCATGAAATGATGCCCTGGATCTCCCACACTGCTCGCCTAAAAAATCGAATAAAATGGGGTAGAAATGCACTCTCAAATTTACTCCAAGCGAAATGGTAAAAATGTTTTTACTTTTAGCCTATTTATAAGTTTTAAACTCATTTTTGCCAATATTTTATTATTTTTCTTGATTTTAGTGATCTGTGGTTATCTTTGTGCAGTTACATGTACTTTTTGGTGGATACAGTGATCATTTTTTACTGATTCAATGAGTTTTATTTTATCTATTTTTCGAACTCGTTGAAAGTAAACTGAAAAGGAACCCCCTGGAGTCATCTTTAAAGCTCTTTTCTAACTTTCGGAAAATGAAAAGATCATCAAGTACTTATCATTTCGAGCTCGTTAAATTAAATGAATTGGCATTGTCTCAGTATACGTTTACCCCTTTTTCAGGCTGAGATTGACTATTTATGAAAAAGGTACACCTTGGTCGACATGGTCAAGAGGTTCTCTCGAATATTGCTTTCTACCTTTTCGGGTTTGAGGGACAAATTACGAAAACAGACATGATGGAGTTTTCTTTTTCGTCTCTTTTTCAAACTCTCTTAATATGAAAAAGATACTGAGTTATTCTTCCATCGAGCTCGTTAAAATTTTTACGATGAAAGACTCATCACCATGATGAGACCGAGTTTCTCCTTCCTAGGACTCGTAAAACTTACTAGGATGGATTCATTCGAAGAATGAACTTACATGACAAGCATATTCTATCCCCTTCAAGCTTGTGATTAAAAAATAATTGGGGTACTCGCTAGAAATAGTGGGGAAAATGGAAGTGAAACATCCCTTTTATAGGCAGCATGTCGCTCTTGAACATGACACTTATATGTTCCTCGTGTCAGTTTTGGGATATCCTCACCCAGTCACTTATCCTTCTGGGTTTGGGTGATCCATTTTGCCTCTCATCTGACTATTCCATTTCATCATCATGACCCTTAGTCTTATGTAGAGTCAAATGCTACCACACTCCAGAGTCGTGTCGCCGATGTTCAAGAGAAGTCTTATCTACAATTTATTACCTATACATTGTCTCACCCTTTGCTACATTCTTGGATCCTACTCATTTCATTCCAATTTATTCTTTATTTCATGTCGATGATGGGGGAATCATCACGACCCTCCTTTGACGTGTCACTTCCTGTCGACTTCAACTGATTATCCAAGAAGATGGCTTAGAGACTCCCTGTCAGTACCTTAGAGCTTGCATGCCTTAATGGCAAGTTCTTCGCATCTGACGACAGGTTTTCATCATTGGCCTTCGTTCGGATGATTCTAAGAGTGTTTGACTTTAGCTTCATTTTCACATTCACGAATTGTATTGTTGTACCTTGAGAACCATTGTGATTACTGGTGGTTTCTCTCGTACATGTTAACGGTCCACATAATTGGCTGGTAATCACGTGGTTTTCAAGCATGTTCGAATTCGACACATTTATTAGCATTTTAGAATTTGTACTTTGATTAGATTGGGATGGAGCGCAAGACCCTAAGTCTTGTCTGATATGACTCAGGCTGCGTGGAGTTATGTATTATTCATGATTGTACACATCTTTCTACTATACGAATGGTTGTAACCATACCATGGGACTTTACATTTATGATGATCCTTCTATGTAGGATGGCTGCGTCCATACCTTGGATCTTAGATTTACAAATGATCCCTCTCATTTGGATGGCTATGCCCATACCATGGATCCTTTCACATAGTCCTTACTATCCGGATGTTTGCGTCCATACCGTGGATTCATGTTTTGATATCATATATGTATATGTATATGCATCCTTGATTTGCAGGTCTCCTTATAATGTTTGTTCTTGTCCTTGCAAAAGCTCGTAAAGCATCTCAACCATCACTCCATGTTCTGCCATCATGCTTTAGGGGGAAACTGTTACAAAGTGTTTTGTCACGCCTCCCGCACTTCCCAGTGACATACCCCGAAGTGCCTGAAACATGACCATCATGTAGTGTACTCATCCAGATATGCAGCTCAAATCTCTCTAAAACACTGATGGAGAAATTCCTTAAGCTTCCCCTAAAGAAAAGGGCTCTAAAACCCTAATTTGAGGATCATCGCTCCCCTAACATTGAAAACCGCGATGGTCGCTAGTTGCATTATCCTAGCCCCGTGATGCTAACGTGGTTTTGGCTTGGATACCAGCGATGATCCCTAAAAGGAAATTTTCCAAAGAGGACAAGAAGCTTTGTGATTTAAAGGCTTCCAGAACGACAAGCTGGAGGTTGTTTGGCGTGGATGAGGTCGAGTTCTCTCAACTTGGCCCTTTGGTCTTACACCTATGAGCTACATCCTTGAGATGAGGGAATTCTCCTATCTTTGGAGAGATCCTAACTCCCTTTCCCTGCTTATATATTCATCTTCTCCCATTCCCAAATGGTTGGTATTTGGCTATTTGCACCCTTATGTTGGGATTGTGCCTACATGCTACTCATTTGGCTTGGAGAATGAGTCCTTGGAGAACTTGAGCTTGGACTTGGACATTCACTCAAGGAGAGCTTATTGACATCAAGGCTTGGTTTTATGCTTTCTCCTTTTTTCTATTAATAAATACAAGTGTCGGTTCACTTTCCATAAATGTGTCTGTTAATTCATCATTTATCCTAATTATCCTTGATATTTAAGTAGGTTACATCCGATTATGCTATTTGTACGTGTATGCTTTGTTGTGTCTTTGATCTCTTGTGTAGGCATTCAAAAGCTATGAGCAGTAGGACTGAGCCCGAAGCACAAGAAATTCGAGGTCTTCAACAAAGGAGGACATTATAGCATTAGAATGAGGTAGGCCATCTTCCTCTTCTCCTATTTCGATTGTAACTTAGGAAAGTGTCTACTAGATTGTCACGTAGGTTGCTAGTCCCACTCATTGGGCTAGAGGGATCGTCTCTGTCCATAGAGAGGATTTGCCTAGACAACACATACCCAACCCAAAGGATAAGGTTTAGGATTATGAATGGTTCCAAATTTAGTTTATTGACAATGTCTTTGAAATGAGGTTTTCTTGTGAACCACTATCAAACAAAGTATCTACCTTGTTATGTTTCGTGATGACCCTAATATGGAACAACTCTATTCTTTCTAGTATGGGGGTTTACGTAGTGAATTATATTAGATATCATTTTGGGATTGAACTGCGTTAAGTAAGTCATTCACGTATGACCATTTCAATGAGAGGTAGTCGTAACTGACTAATTTCTCATGATTTTTTTGAATAGTTCACTTAGCACTCATTGCATCGGGTGATGCTCACAAGGGTGAAGAAGTGGGATTGAAACTAGTGAAATGTGGAGAACAAATCACATAGCATCAATCATCACTTCCGGGGCTTGCACCCGGTATCCAGGACTTCCCAGGAGGTCACCCATCCCAGATCTCCCCTGGCTCAAGTGCGCTTAACTGTGGAGTTTTTCCCACAATCAAGCCCACTTAGCTTGCTACCCCATTTGCAAAACCTTAGCAAGTATTGTGCCTCATGAACCATTCAAGTAGAGATCCCTTGACTCTTTTTGAATTTAAGTTTGGGGGTTTACGCAGTGCATTATATTAGATATCGTTTTTGGATTCAACTATGTTAAGTAATTCATTCACGTATGACCATTTCAATGAGAGGTAGTCGTCACTGACTAATTTCTCATGATTTTTGAATAGTTCACTTAGCACTCATTGCATCGGGTGATTCTCACAGGGGTGAAGAAGTGGGATTGAAACTAGTGAAATGTGGAGAACGAATCACATAGCATCAATCATCACTTCCGGGGCTTGCACCGGTAACCAGGACTTCCCAGGAGGTCACCCATCCCAGAACTCCTCTGGCTCAAGCGCGCTTAACTGTGGAGTTTTTCCCACAATCAAGCCCACTTAGCTTGCTACCCCATTGCAAAACCTTAGCGAGTATTGTGCCTCATGAACCATTCAAGTAGAGATCCCTTGACTCTTTTTGAATTTAAGTATGGGGTTTACGTAGTGTATATTATATATCATTTTGGGATTCAACTGCGTTAGGTAAGTCATTCATGTATGACCATTATGAGAGGTAGTCGTTACTGACTAATTTCTCATGATTTTTGAATAGTTCACTTAGCACTCATTGCATCGGGTGATGCTCACAGGGGTGAAGAAGTGGGATTGAAACTAGTGAAATGTGGGGAACGAATCACATAGCATCAATCATCACTTCCGGGGCTTGCACCCGTAACCAGGACTTCCCAGGAGGTCACCCATCCCAGAACTCCTCTGGCTCAAGCGCGCTTAACTGTGGAGTTTTTCCCACAATCAAGCCCACTTAGCTTACTACCCCATTTGCAAAACCTTAGCAAGTATTTTGCCTCATGAACCATTCAAGTAGAGATCCCTTGACTCTTTTTTAATTTAAGTATGGGGGTTTACACAGTGCATTATATTAGATATCATTTTGGGATTCAACTGTGTTAAATAAGTCATTCATGTATGACCATTTCAATGAGAGGTAGTCGTAACTGACTAATTTCTCATGATTTTTTTGAATAGTTCACTTAACACTCATTGCATCGGGTGTATATTAGATATCATTTTGGGATTCAACTGCGTTAAATAAGTCATTCACGTATGAACATTTCAATGAGAGGTAGTCGTAACTGACTAATTTCCCATGATTTTTTTGAATAGTTCACTTAGCACTCATTGCATCGGGTGATGCTCACAGGGGTGAAGAAGTGGGATTGAAACTAGTGAAATGTGGAGAACAAATCACATA
>APFE030870563.1:405217-424801 GCA_000404065.3 Pinus taeda | reverse complement strand
TTTAAACGGGTTTTTTGCCCAGGTTCTTATGTTTGCTGTTATATCCGCCATTCTGGGGTATGCCTTCTCGTTACAGTGTTCGACTTTCTGCCAGATTTGCTTTGCTAATGTGCATTCTTCTAGAAGATGGTAGATAGTTTCACAGTTGTTATTGCAGTTTGGACATCTGGACGGCCCTGTAAAACCTCTTTTGATGAGATTGTCCCAGGTGAGAATGCGTTTTTTGCTAAGTAACCAAAGAAAGGTGGAGATTTTGGGCCATAACTCTGCTTGCCAGACTTTTTCCCAGAGTTGATCCTTGTCTGCTTGATCATTGGAGTAGCACAGATGATGAGCTTCTTTCGTTGTGAAGGTGCCTTTGGTCGTGTAGCCCCATCGGAGCTTGTCCTGTTGTTGGGAGATGCGAATTTTCCTTTGGTTGAGTTCCTAATCAATATCTATATATGCTTCTCCCTACCAGTCTATTTACCAGAGTCGTGCTGGTTTCCAAGTTTGATAATCATGGGTTGGAGAGGGCTGCCAGAATTGATGAACCAATGGGATGCTTCCCTGATTCATTTGGATCTGCCAAAGAGGTCTGTGGAATAAATCTGCCAATTTAGGGAGTTGCTGCCATGAGTCGTCCCAGAATCTGGCAGTTTGTCCTGAATGAATCTCCCAGAAACTATGTTCTTGAATGAAACTGCTTTGCTGTTTTGCATTGTTCTAGATAAGTGATCCCTGTGAAGTGGGATTGATCCGGATTAGATCACTCCACTGACTGCCTCTGGCGTATTTGGCTTGCCAAAGTTGAGCCCAGGGGATGTTGGGCTTGGTGACCCAGTTCCACCAGATTTTAGCTCCCATTGTGTTGTTGCTATGCAGCGGATCCCGAAGACCGAGCCCTCCCTATGATTTGGTTTTGCAAACCTCAGTCCATTTGACGAGGGCCCATTTCCTGTTCTGACTAGTAGAACCCCAGAGAAAATTTCTTTGGAGATTGCAAATCGCCTTAAGAACACCTTTTGGAGCTGCTAAAATGGAGAAGAGATAAAGCGGCATAGCTTGTAAGACTGATTTGATGAGAACGAGCCTACCTGCCAGATTTAGTGCTCTGAAGGTCCATGAAGAAAGATTTGAATCCAATTTGTCCAACAGTGTTCTCCATGATACTTGCTTGATTGCTGAATCAGAAAGGGGGGCACCCAGGTATTTGGAGGGCAAGTGGGAGATTGTAAATCCCAGAATTCGGGCGATGGTTCTTTGAGTAGGGGGGGGAGTATTGAAGAAAAAGAACTGGGATTTTGCAGCGTTGATGGAGGTACCAGAGGCTTCAAAAAAAAGGGCCAGAAGAGAGTTGAAAGCAGTGGCCTCTTTAACTGAAGGATGACCAAAAAGCATAGTATCATCAACAAATTGCTGATGCGTTTGAGGAGAACGGCCATGCAAGGATATGCCTTTGAGGAGCTGAGAGGAAACCGCTGATTTAAGCAGCCTGCTGAGGCCTTCAGCCATGAGAACAAAGAGGAAAGGAGACAAGGGATCCCCCTGTCTGATTCCCCGAGTGGGATAGAAAGGGGGTGAGGGAGAGCCATTCAAAAGGACAGAAAAACAGGGGGAAGTAATGAGGCTCATGATCCATCTTGTCCAAGTGGCATTAAAGCCAAATGCGAGTAGCATTTTGTGAATATAATTCCAACTAAACTTGTCAAAAGCTTTGGAGAGATCGAGTTTGAGAAGCATACCTGGTTTTTTGAGTATCTTTAAAGAATGGATGACTTCATTTGAGAGAATTATGCCGTCCATGATTTGTCTGCCTTCAACATACCCTGTCTGTTCTGGAGAGATGAGTAGAGGTAATAACGGTTTGAGGCGGTTGGAGATAACTTTTGAGATGAGTTTGTAAATAACATTACAGAGCGCTATTGGCCTGTACTTTTCAGGTTTGGTTGATGTCGCTTCTTTGGGGACCAATTCTATGAAGGTTGAGTTTAAGGATGGGAGGACCCAATGCATACTACGGGATTCTTCCACCAGCTCCCAAACTTCAGTTTTGATTAGATCCCAAAATTCGTGGAAGAAGTTGGCTGTGAATCCATCTGGCCCTGGTGCTTTGCCGTCTTTGAGCTGAGCCATTGCCTCTTCTACTTCCTTTGTTGTGACTGGCTGAAGCAACTGAGCATTATGATCATCGTTGATGATTTTCGGGACGTGCTGGGTGATTTCCTTGATTGCCTCATCCCTATTACCGTTGGGTTCCTGTAGGATGTCCTTGAAGTATCCAGTGAATTCTTTCTCCATACCTTCATGATCCTCTACTCTTTCACCTTGCTGGTTTTCAACAAAGATAATTTTGTTGTGCATGCGCCTTTGGATGGTGGATCTGTGGAAGAATTTTGTATTTTTCTCGCCTTCTCTAAGCCAGCTTATTCTAGACTTTTGTCGCCATAGAATTTCCTCTTGTTTTTGACGTTCTTCAATTTGATTCCAGAGGATTTGCTCCTGTTGGCTTTGCTCTTCTGTGCGGCCTTCCAGTATGAAAGTTTGTTGCAAGGCTTTCATTTGTTGTTCCAATTTTCGTTTACTTTCCTGTATATTACCAAAATGAGTTCGGTTCCAGATTTTGAGCGTTTGCTTCAGATGTTTCAGTTTTTGCTGGAACTGGTACATTTTGGCTCCTGCCGGTGGGTTAAAAGATTTCCAGGCTTGATTGACCACTTCTTTGAATCGGGTGTCTAAGAGCCAAAAGGCTTCAAAACGGAAGGGTCTGTTGCTGCAGTTGCTTGGGCGAGACCAGTGCAGAAGAACAGGCCAATGATCCGAGCCTCCCTGAGGTATGATGGCTGCACTGAAGTCGCCTCCGAGATGGATGGCATTATCAGAGATTAAAAACCGGTCTAATCGAGAGGCGATATAGTGTACTCCTTTGCGCTTGTTCGACCATGTATGTATACCATTGGAGGTATATACATCCATTAATCGGTTGTTGTGTATGAATTGTTTGAAGCCGTGGCTATCACTGTCGAGCCTGGTACGCCCCCCTTGCTTCTCTTCCATGGATTTTATAATGTTGAAATCTCCTCCTCCTATCCATAAAGGATATTGTCTTTGTTCATTGAGAAGGGAGATTGTTTCCAAGAGGTCCAATTTTTGCTGAGTTGATTGCGGGAAATACACATTGGTGAGATGCCCATGGATTTGGGTGCCAATGAGGTGGAAAGTTCCCTGTATGAGGTGCTGCGTGGCATGGAAATTATCTAGAGAGACGATCTGTGGGTTCCATAGAATGGAGAGACCACCTGAAGCCCCTGCTGCATCTATTGAGATTGAACTACTGCCCGCCCAGGCTTTATTGCTGAATCTATCTATTGTGGTGCTGCTGCATTTTGTTTCTTGAAGAAAGACGATTGCTGGTTTTTCTTGCATAATTAAATTTTTTATCATTCTGTGTTTCGAGGGACCATTGAGTCCTCTTACATTCCATGAGATTAGCTTCATGGAGATGGCGCTTTGGGTTTGAAGAACCTGGTCAACTTGGGGAATTGCCCCGAGTTCATTAGTATTTCCCCCACTGCTATTGTTCTCTGTAGGTCTGTTTTTCTGCCTCGTTTCTTTATTTCTTTAAGGATTTTCCGTCCATCCCATTGACTTCCTCCTTGGATGCCCAGGCTTTTATGATGTTGAACCCTTGTTAGGACTCCTTCAATTTTGTCTATCTGCCAAGGAGGGATTAAGGTGTAATATTTTTGCTGGCACGCTGTTTCCAATTTGGAGATGTCAAGTTTGGAGATATTGAACTCTTCTAGATCTACATCTTCGCGATCTTCCTCCATGTTGTCAGGGGTAGAGATGTCTAAAATGGTGTCTTCCATAGCTTCTTCATGGAGGCTTAGGGCTAAGGCTGCATCAAGATCCATGTCTGTAGCTTGAGTGGATTCATTTAGCAAGGATTTTCCTTTGGAGGTGTATTGGATTTCCAGGTCTGAAGCAGAGGCAGCTTTTTTATCAGAGGGAGGATCAATAGTTTTGGAGGGGGCCAGAGCAAAGGATGAAGGGGTATTGACTTGCTTGTGTGAGGGCGGAGATGGATGCAGAGAGTCAGGGTTGACAGCATTGGGGCTTGATTGAGGGTCGAGAGAGTCTAAGGCAGAGAAGCGGTTATTGGGGTGCGCCTTAGAGGATTGGGGCGGAGGCGGATTAGCTTGGTGTTTCCTTGCATGTCGATGGCGATTGAGAATTTTTGTAAAGCCTTCAGGGTCAGTGGTGGTTTCATTGGGAGAGGACTTGGGCTGCACATTTAATGGACAGTCCCGGAAGAGATGGCCATGTTTATGGCATTTCCTACAACGAAAAGGTATATGCTCATAATCTATAGGCTGCTTCCATTCATAGTCATCGTGAAAGAGACTTACCGTAGCTGCTAGGGTCTTGGTGAGGTGCATTTGAACGCAGATTCTGGCATATGAGGTAAATTTGCGCGTCTTGGTTTCAGTTGCCACCTTGATGAAGGTCCCCAGCTTGTTGCCTATCCATTCCAATGTTTCTTCTCTCCAGTACTCTACAGGTAGGGAGTACATTCGGATCCAAACAGGGGCCCAGCTGAAATCCTCTTTGTCAGGACTAAATCGTGGTTTCCATTCCGTTAGATACAGGCCGGAAGAGTTGAAGAAGTACGGTCCTCCGTCGAATATTCTAGTTTTGTCTTCTATGCAGTTGAAAATGGCTGTAAAGAAGCCTTTTGGACCCAGTTGTAGAGTCACCTGTCCTTTGGGCTTCCATTTTGAAGCTATCCAACCGTTCAGGGCTCTTTCTGTGGGCCAGAATCCCAAGAACTTTCCAATCAGTGCATGGTCCTGCATGAATTGGATTTCCTCATTGATAATGTGGCTTGGTAGCTCGATCTTGATCGATTCTGCAGCTTTTGGAATGCAGGTTGCAGAGGTGACCTTGGGTTGAGCTGCTTGCGATGCATTGGGTCTACTGTCGCCTGCTTCTTCTTCAGTACTTTGTTCTGGGTCCTGCTGTTCTTGTAGCATTCGTGTGTTGTCTTTTGCTGATTCTAGGTCTGCCTTTGCATGTTGCAGATTCTTTGTCAGGTTTGTCTTGTTGTTGTTGTTGGGCGTCTCCAATGGAGGGGAGGCAGAGCGCTCCCCTCCTGCAGCATCTGCCATTGGATGGTCAGTGACCAAACCTGCTATGGTAAGCGCAGAAGGTCCGAGCGGCGGCGCCTAGGGTTTCGCTCTTTTTGCTCCTGTGAGTGCGTTGCAGAGTTCTCATCCCGCTAACATCGCCCTTTCCTCTTAAACACTTCTTGCAATTTGTACATGAGGATGTTATCAATAAAAACCTCTTTCTATTTTTGAACATTCATTCTCGGTAGCTTGTAAACCATGTTTGAATTTACTTTATTACATCATTTAATCATGTTTAAATGCATGATTAACTAAATCAACCAGCTAAAGAGACTTACATTTACATTTTGAGGGCACATTTACTCTTGCAGATCCATTTATTATTTATAAGCTACTAAAATCTATTATATCAGCAAATTTAAATTATCAAAACTAATCATGTTACAACATCTGCTCCAATGGGGACTACTTCCCCCTATGGGATGCAAAGAACTAGTAGATATGTTGCCTTTAGTGTTGGGCATGGAGTCATACCTTAAAACCATCAACCACTGATTTTCCATCTTATATAGAAATATAAACAATCCCCATGGATCGGTGTTGTCATTTGAATACTTTGTATTGCACACTGCAACCTACAAATGTAAAATGCAACCATATGCCTGCACTAATTTGGATACTCTTTCATACTGAAATCTAAAAACTAAAAATTTCTAGAGACTATAAATATAAGATGATCTATCATATACTCTTCAAATCACACCACTCATAAACAATGAACACACTAATCTACTGCACACTGAAACTCAGAATATCTATTCAATCCCCACACCTCTATCTAACCAAACTGAAAAAACTTTACACCCTTAGGTGTAATCTACTTTCCAATGTAACCAAGTGCGGAGTGGATTTATTGATAAACCACATTGCGAGCAGCTGAAAATCTAAAGAATATATACAATATGAACATGAAATTCTATGGGAAACTTAAACTCACAGGTGTACTTTAAAAGATGCATCCTCTGTATAAATTTTAGATTTCATACCATGGCTGAGAGGGAGAGACATATACTACTGATTGCATGTATCAATGAACCTTGCATAGCAGTAAAGACAACTAAAATTTCGAAACAGTGGGATCAGTTACCTAGTGGAATCACCATATGACAAAGTGGAGTCATTAGGTGAAGGAAATGCAACCAATAATAAATGCTTACTCCTTGTTCACCAGTGAGGAATAGATCTAGTATATATCCTTCCCTAGAGAAATATATATTCGTTACTTTGATCCCCAACATCGATGCCAAATGTTGTACCTATTTTCCATAGGTAGTCCTTGGCTACAAAAACTATGCCAAGAAACCAACCCAACCAGCCTATAGGTTCAAGCTAGCACTTGAACCAAAGGGGGCTCCCTCAGTGGTTACGAGGCTTTGTTTAATGTTGTTCACTTGTCACTGAAAAATAGAATTTGAAGCAAAATGGCCATATTTATGGTTATAATTAGGGGTCTTTGGTGATCAATGACAATTCTTATCCATGATTTAAGGCCTCTCTCACACGGTCCCTTCAAAACGTGTTAGCTTCCAGCTTGACATAATGACTTAGCTTTTCAAGGATTATGATAGAAGAATGTAAGGAGATTCCTAATAATTAAGCTATCATACTGACTTCTTAACAACTAGGGAAGTTTGGATGCATGTAAAAGATTTCTACATCCCAACAAAATATATTCAAATGAAACTGAAGGCCAAACTGAAACCAATTCTAAGAGGATGTATTTCAGACAGATAGTCCAATACGCTAATATCTTTTAATGGCTATCAAAAGTCATAAAGCAAAAACTAGTCAAAGAGGATTTATCTTGGACAAAAAATCCAATAAGCTAATCTTTTTATAAAGGTTAAGATTTTACAGGAGATTTTAGAGAGATTAAGACTTAATCTACACTTACACACACCTTCATATAAATGCTTTGAACATGTGTATAAATAAGATATGAAACAATAGAAGGACATACTAGAAAATACAAAATTCTGTCAAACTAGAGCCGGAAGGCTTTCATTAGAAATACTATAATATAAGCTATTACAAAGTGAATATAATTTTCAACCAAAGGCTACACATATTACTTCAATTGATGAAGTATTTATACAATTTCCTCACAAAATATATTGGTAAAAATATCAAGAGCTATTACAAATATCTGAAAACTGTATTATAAAATTAGATCACAAATAAAGGTAACTAAAACTATTTGAAGAGTTCTAGTACTATCCTTAAGGATTTCTGTTGATAAAGAAGAATGACTCAAATTTTATTGCAACTCATATTGGATGTGGTGGCCTCCAAGTCACTAATTGTCTTTGAGCTTTTTCCTTTCGAAATTCTGAAAACATAGGGTCCTGTAATACCTTTGTTTCTCCAAAACCATAATAGAAGTTAGAAGTACGAGCAAGGTTTTTGTAAATTATGATGTTGGAATGAAAAACCTCTTTCATATTTTGAAAATGCATTTCCACCTGCTCGAAAACTGCATTTTAAAGCACTTGCTAAAACTAGGAAAATTCGAGCAAAAATGGCTGCAAATATTCATCCGAATCTCCCAAACCATAACCTTTGTTAAACAACTAAGAGTGTTTGTGTAGATTATAATCTGGGGAACAAAAATCTCCTCCTGTTTCCCACAATTCATTTCTTATTATCCACAATATTCTCTGCAAAAAGGTGACTGAAACATGAAATTTCTGGAAAATACGCCTTTACTAAATCATTAGCATATCCCAGATCATAACAGTGGTTAGAAAATGGAGAGAGGTTTTTGTACATGAGGATGTTATAAAAAAAACCTCTTTTCAGATTTGAAAATTTTTTCTTTACTGTTTTTAAACCATGTTGAATTTACTTTATTACATCATTTAATCATGTTTAAATGCATGATTAACTAAATCAACCAGCTAATGAAACTTAAATTTACATTTTGAGGGCACATTTACTCTTGAAACCCAATTTATTATTTCTAAAATACTACACCTATTATATCATAAAATTTAAATTATCTAAAATAATTATGTTACAACATGTTAGCTTCTAGAAGCATTATTTTAGTTTTTGTTCTCATCTCACTGTTGTCACATGCATGACATTGTTTTTGCACCAACGGTCACTGTTGCGGAAACTCGCTTCAGACACATGCATGCTTTCCCATTCTCTAAATAATTCACTTATTTTTTGCATGCATGATCATTCACTCCTTCTTACACTCAGTATCACCATGCATTCAAACTTCTCATGTTTTCAGTCGCCCATCGGTGGGTCTGGATTGCCTTAGCCTGGACCTTGCCTTGCCCATATAGCATTGCACATTTCTAGAAGTGAAGTCTCTTCCTTCCCTCTAGAAATTGTGCAATTTTGGCCCAACACTAACCTCTAGGCTTTCATTGAGCAATTCCGGGAGGCAGTGCTTTGCTAGCCCCAGAAACTACGCAATGAAATTTGTTGGTTTACATGTCACAGCTGACTGAAATTGTGCATTGTACAGTTTCAATCCTTAGCAGGAAAGGTTGGATTGTGCATTGTGCAATTCCAGTAGTCATTCAGCCTCCTTACAACCCAAAATGTGCCTTCCATAGTTTTGGCAGTCAGTCTCACAGCATCTCGGTGAAAGTTGTGCAATAATCATATACAATCACATAGGTATGTTCCATGTTTGTCCTCCAGTTTGTTTTAGTTTTTGATTGAAATATTGCTTGTCATGAGTGTTTCTATGTCTCCGGGAATCACAAGTATTCGTCTGTCTCTCAGCAGCAAAAGTACAATGGATTCCAAGAGAGAAGGGTCGAAGACACCGTTCGGATCACAACTATGGATGTAGTTGATCAAGTGTCTATGAACTTGCCTATCTATGAAGACATCAAGTTCTTCATGGAAAAGGATATCAAGATGAAAGGGCAACAATGTCACAATGAGAAGCACCATCAACAACAGCAAAAGGTAGCACACCTGCATGCAACAAATGCAACGGGAAGGTTGTTGACAGCACAAAGGTGGAACAAATTTGCAATCTCCAACAAATCCACTTATGATGAAAGCATATTTGGAGATTAAGGCTATGAGGCGATGACACGACAAGAGTATTGCGCGAAGGAAAAGAGAGAAATAGAGAAGGAGTTACAGGTTCTACAATGGCAACTCAAGGAAGAACATGAGCTACACATAGAACATAAGGAGTTACAACAAGAACAACCTCAACAGGGGGTGCAACATGCACAAACTGATGAAATTGCGCCCATGTAGGTTATGGACTCATCCAGAAACTGGCATGGAGCAGATAGGGTAATCAGTGCTATCGATCACATGCAAGTGTATTTATGAGCATGGATGTCATTGTGCGTATGCATGCGTTCCCACCTGTTATCACTTAAAACCACAGTCCACCTGTGTCCGAAAATTCATATAATTTTTTTTTTGTTTAAGTCAATAGGTTTCTATGTGTGTCACTTTGAAATTAGAGTTTCAAAAGGTATTGATGTGAGTCCTTGTAAAAAACCATTAGATACCCTCCATCATTATTGTTTAAAGCATGTCTTGTCTTGTTTGAGCCATTTGTCTTTTGCGCAGTTTCGTAGCGCAATCTGATTGGCCAATTTAGCTGCGCAATCATTTCTCCACCTTTTCGCAGCGTATCATTTACCAGCCATTTCGTAGCGCGTTTTATTAATTCATAATTGTCTGCGCTACGAAATCAGGGATTCGGGGTTTTTGCGGCGCATTTTCTTGAAATGTCAAGTCTGGGAAGATGAGTCATTAGGTCCGTTCACATCTTGTCAGTTGATGTCTTCTCCAGGTCATGATAGGTTATCATTCCACCATCAGGTTTAGGATCACGCACATGACAATTGTTTTAAAGAGATCTTATGAGGTATGGTTGTGTCATAA
Source organism: Pinus taeda (assembly GCA_000404065.3). Taxonomy (NCBI): domain Eukaryota; kingdom Viridiplantae; phylum Streptophyta; class Pinopsida; order Pinales; family Pinaceae; genus Pinus; species Pinus taeda. The sequence goes on along the minus strand of APFE030870563.1, from coordinate 414,752 downwards.
TTTTTTTTCATGGTGCGTTAACATGCCTGTTGTATGACGAATTTTTGAAAAAACACAAAGACGCCCGAGTTTTCATTTAAAGGGATCATTGCAAGCGAGCCTGCACTCAAAAGCCGAAGCTGTTTTGTGAATTGTAGCTGTTGTTAGTTCCCTGTGTGAAGATACTCTAAGCAAGATGGAGAAAAGAGTACATCGATCCGGAAGGTGCCTAAGAACAGAGCCAGAGGGGCTTGATCTTACACTCAGAGATGAAGGTGTAGCACGAGCCTTTAAAAATGCTGGTTGCTGGAGGTTTTGCGAAAAGTTGAAGGGAGGACATATAGAGGTAACGAAAGCTTTTGCATTGAATTTTACTGGCTTGAATTCTAAGGTGTCAATGCTAGAGTTTCCTGTGTCTCCACAAGCCATTTCTCTTGTCACTGAAATTCCGAGAGGAGGACAAGAGTGGTTCAAAAATTTCAAGTTTGACATGACTCCCTGTAAGGAATTTTTGAAGGAACAGTATGTAAATGAGGACCTCACCAAAGCTGTGCCAAGGAATTATATAAAAGAACATTATGCTCTACTCCTTACAGGGATCCAGAAATACCTAACATGTGAGGGGAGGTACACCAAAGTTTACTCTTATCATTTTAAACTCTTGTTGCATTTCACAGGTAAAGCATCAATAGACATCCCTTTCAATTTGTTCAGAAGCCTTAGTAAAATGTGTGACAAAGTTCAGTTAAAGAAAGATGATTGTGAAACATCCCTATTTCACCATGGTTTAATAAAATTGCTGGTGTTAGATGGTTTGCAAAAAATTGGTAGAGATTGGGATTCCTTTATTTTTATGGCCGGCTTTCAAAGCAATACAGGTCTCACTCCAATGCCAGATAGGGAAAAAGAAGGAAGAATTGAAGAACCCACCTTGGCTAAGCTCAGAAAGAAGGTGAAAGACCAAAGGAAGCCCAAAACCAAGTCAAGGAAATCAGAGAAGTCTGTGGTCATAAAAGAGACAACTAAATCATCAGCAAAGGAGACTCCCAAGTCACCAAAAAAGAAAATCAAGCACCAGAAAGATGCACCAGGGCCAAGTGGAATTGAACAAATGTCAAGAATCAGAACCAGAAGTCAGCTAAGCAGAGAAAAAGGCAAATCAATAGTAGTGGAAGAAAGCCCTATGTCAAAGGCTAGTCTAAATGATTTGCTTGAGGCAATTGATTTTGAGCAAGCCAAATCAGTACAGGTTGAGTCAATGCCTATTGACTTAACCCAGTCATCACCTGATAGCTCCAAAAAATCAAAATCCTCGAAAAGGTTAAGGTTTGAAGAGTCTGGAAAGGAATTCATGGTCAAACCACGAAGGCCAGTCACCAGGGGGCAAATCAAAACAACTGAGCAAACCCATAAGGATGAAGTAGCTGTCAAGGTAACTGCAACAAAGGAAATTAAACAACTGCCTAAAGCAGAGAAGGCAGAGGAAATCAAAAGAAAACCATACACCAGAGGACAGGCCAAAGAAATGGAAAAGCAGATACCTCAAGCAGAAAAAGCAAAGCAAGTAAAAAAGAAAGAGACAGATAAAAAAGTTCCCATTGTCAAGGAAACTAAAACCTCATCTTCAAAGGAGAAATGGGAGGCAGCTAAGGAAGAAATGGCCAATTTAGAGAAAACTGTATCAGAAATTGTAGCCATGGAAAAGGAACTTGCAAAACTAAAAGCTGAGTTAGGCAAGTTAGCTGCCAAATAAAAATTACAAATCTTTAAGGTCAGATATTGCCCCAAGTTTTGTTTTATTTTCCTAAGTTCATTGGTTTTTTGAGGCATATATAAAAGGAAGACAAATTAGGAATTTTGGAGTCAAAGGCGAAGCTGTAACAGTCACAAAGTAATGGATAAATTCATTCAAGACTGTAATTTTGGAAAAGAACAGCAGTTTCGTAGCGCGCTACGAAACTGCTGTAGATGACTGTTTTATAAGAAAAAATAAAATCGATGCTGAGGTCAGCCAATTTTGAAAGGGAATGCTTCAAGGGTAGGAAAGAAATCATACAAGGCTGCCAAAGAATTCAAAGAATGACAGGTGTGAGCATTGGAGCAAAAAGGTGAAACATTTTGGTTTTTTTTGCTAAGTCTTCCTAAAGCTACTTTATGACCGAAATATTAGGGTTCTGGTAGAGTTACCGAAATTTTGGGTTGAACACATGTCCAGTCCACAACGCATCCAAATCATTAGGCATATGGTGTTATGCGTGGTCATCAAAGGTATTAAACAACTTCAAGCACGTTCTTTTGGAAATAAAGATTGATGGAAGGCAGGGATCGTGAAAACAGAGCATATATCTTCACCAAAGAATGAGTCATCAGCACAGTTGGAATCCAAGGCAGCTCATTCAGTGAATGCCTCTCAAATGCATTTCAGCCACTACAGAAACAGTACAAGTGTCAAAGCTTAAAGAAGGAATCATGCATACGAGGAGATATAAATAGAGTTTGAATAGGAATAGGACTCTATGTATTGAAAGCACAATACCTTTGTATTTAATAAGTCAGTTTAGATATAGATAAGGTAATTAATGATAGTTTTTCGAGCTCCCCTCATGCTGGAGGAGGAGACTCAAGATAGTTTAGTTTTTGTTTCCTATATATAGGAAAAACTCTGATGTAACAGGGGTTGGAGATTTTTATCAAAAAAACAGAGTTTTCATATTGGCTTATGTAAAGTGTCTTGACAGTAATAGAAAGAGTACTTTTTCTTCCCAAGATTCATCTTATGTTTTGAATGCTCAGAATGTATGTGGTTTGGTTTTTTTCATCTTGTTTTACAGTTCACTAGACATGCAATCACTCTGAATTCACATAAGTGCTCAGACTTCCTGTGTATGTTTTTTTGAGTTAAGGTTCTTCTTGGTAAATGTTTTGAGCATTGAGACATTATATGCCTTGGTTTCTATGATTGAGTAGCTACTTGTTCACTGTAGAAGTGTATGACTCCATGCACCCAATGGGAGAAGCCTTATTTTTGTTGTTCCAACCAGCATGAATTTCATATACTATTCAAAGAGTTAGCCATCTTTCTTGCCCTTAAATACATATCAAAAATCTGGGAGAGAGCCCTCTCTGACTAAGGAGGCTAAACCTTAGTCTAAAGCTTGGTCTGAAATAGTTTCATGAGATCTCATTAAGTAGCAGCCCTTAGTACAGGTTTTGTGATAACACCACCCATTTGGCACACTCACCGAGGCAAAGACAAGCAGAAAGTTTGACTAGAGTTGAACATGTATTTCATCAAGTTGATGTGCATCGTCACCAGCACACACATGGAGATCAACACACACGCTATGGATCAGTATGTTGTTGGTCCACCTGCACTCAAGGAAATGATGCACATGTTATCATATGAGTTTGAAAAAGGAGCCATATCAGTGTACACAGATGCAATGGAGGAAAGTGTTTGCTTTTAGCAGGATGTCACCATTGAGTGCATAGACACCATCACGGATGACCAAGCTTGCCATCAGTTTGCCAACGTCGACCATAGTGATGATGTCAAAGAGTTAGTCTTCCCACAATTGTCTGAGTGTTAATGATGTCTTGCATGGATTTCTCAAGCCTATTTTGTCTCACATGGGTACATGTGTAGAGTGTATGTAACATCTTGTAAAGTGTAAGTTCAAGTGTCGATAGTTGAATGTAATAGTCATAGAGTAGTTAAAGATTCATGAGGCTAGGTGAACAAGCACAAAGGGGAATGTCAAGGGTCACCCCAACCTTTGCTATTTATAGTACCTCATAACTCATTGTAAGGGCTTTTGGTCAGCTAAGCTTCCGATAAGAGTATCTTAGAGAAAGCTTGGAGAGTATTGTAACGAGCCTTGGCTACTCCAAAGTGAAGAGCTAGTACATCTCTTTGGAGGAGAAGGTGGCAGTGATTGTAAAATTTTTCTACCGGGACTAATGGTTGTACTGTATGATTGTAACTTTCAATTCTTAATATAACATAGTCAACATGCTTCATGCATATTTTGTTATTGTATTCATCTATCTTGGTTACTCTAATGATATATGTATCTATTTTCCTACGCATGCATGTATGGACTCTTTTTTTATAAGTATGTATGAATCTTACTGAGATGTGTTGTTGGTTTAACCATCACTTTGGATTGTTAGCTTAATTTCTTTCTAGTTTGTAATGCACCTTCGCTTGTGTGTTCCCTTCCAAGCCGTGTGCTTCCACAGGTTTCCAAGGGGTGCACTCACCTCACTTTATGTGTGTTAGAACTGTTCATGCACCTTCCTTGGATTGTTGCACATGTCACACCCTTGCTACCAAAAAGGACATCTTACTTGCCTCTAGGTGCAACTACTGTCAAGGCAATACCATATGACCCATTGTTGGGACTCTGACACCAAACATTTTGGGGCCTATTTTCGACTTCTTACTAGGGAGATCCCTTGACATGTTGGTGGGTCTACCACCATAAACATTTTTGGTGCTAGAAGGAGGGCTAGATGACAAGATAAGCCCGTACATCTATTTTTAATCTTTGTACATCTATCATGGATACTATCAATCTCATCCCCCTAGGATGTTTTTCACATGCCAAACCTCTCAACATCATGAGGGAGATTTTTATCTCTTGTCCAAATTCACGTATTATGATGAAGAAGAAGTAGCTTGACCTGAGTACTTAGAAGAATTCTACGCATTCCTTCCAGATGAGTTCTATGGAGAAGAAGCCAATGTGCTACTTAAATACACACTTCACGAATCCCCACTACGGTGGTGCTGGAGTCTGCTACCGATCAACGTGCACTCACTTGAGAAGTTTTGTCATCTCATTGAATCTAATTTCCATCATTTTGATCCAAAACCTCTTAACAAAAAGATGTTAAAAGAATGGAAGACCCCGCAAGAATCGTCGATGGATTTCTAGGACTGCTTCCATGTATTGTTGTTTCAAGCTCTGAAAAGTCAAATGAAATTCCAGTATCTCATGGACAGATTTTAATATTGTCTTACCAAATATATCAATCCCAAGAAGAAGTTCAAGCCCAAGATCCTCTCAGCATACTTCAGTGATAGAGCTGCACAATCATATACAGACACGGTCACTGTTACAAGTGACTATCTGCCACCCCCTCATCAAACAACTCCACCACCGCAGAGTGATGTGGGAGAACATGCACACACATATGTTCAACTATAACATCATCCCAACATCACTTCGCTCCATTCCCGCGTAGACTTGGTTGCTAATCCCATGGGTTTTCACATGTATTCTGTACCTCAACCTCTATCTTTGTATTCTAATGATCCTCCAGATTTTATTGTCTTGTATTCCTATGTTCCAAACTCTAAACCTATTGTGAATGAGGATCAATATATTAACGGAGTTTGTGTTACATAGCCAACTTGCGATGTCATTCATGAAGAGTATGACTGGGAGCTTGAGGATGAATTCTCGACAAAGGATGACTCCCTTCTATCTGATCCTCCTCTGTTTTTTCTTGACATATTTGGTGATTCTTTCTATCAGGTGAAAGATCCCCCAAGGGATGTTTTGTGGCTTAAAGCCTAGTTTTTGGTTAAAATTTGTAAATCCGATGTAAAGACTCCACATTTTGTGGGCGCGGAGCACGAAGTTGTAAATGAGTCATAGGGTTATCTACCCTCAATTTTCTAATGTAATGTCAACTTTAGAGATCCACCCATGGTCCTCGGACCATGGGATTGTATAAATAGAGCGAGACTCTAAGTAGTTGAGAGATAATATAATTGGAAGGAATGATGAAGACTTGAGTCTTGTCTAAAGTGTAGAGTCAATACTTTAGGTCCTAGACTAGGAGAAGGCTCTGCAGCTGAGTGCGCAGAGGCCTAGTAGTCCACAACTAAGTGCGTGGACCCCTGCAGCTGAGTGCATAGGGTGAGTCAAATATGTAACTGTTGAAGCATTAATAAAGAGAAGTTTTACAACAATTCTATGTATTTATTTCTTGTTTTCTGTATCAAATATATTGGGTATAAATTGCATTTATGTTGTCTATATGGTGCATGAACATATATAATTGTGTTGATTAAGTAAAGGTGAGATAAGGTATCTGTTTACGCAAAGTTAACTAACAATTGTAAGAAGATAAGTAATATACGTGTTGTAACTTGGGGAAATAGCGCAGATCGCTGCCCTAGCAGCACGAAAGCATATCAGCCCCTGGTTAGGGCTGTGCAAAAGTCAATCCTAACATATTATTAAAGTCTCGCAAGTCAGGATAGTGGGCGAAGTGACCTACGCAAAGGTACACACAGTTGGACTAAATCGACCCCTCAGACATCTCCAAGTTACAACAACTTGGTTCCAACATCCCCCAATATTGCTTCGAGTGAGACTTCAGTCTGGGCACTGCAGGCTGATGCAGAAAGGGCCAGTAGTGTAGGGATTTGTCTGGCTAATTAACTTTGAACCTAGGACAGGCCCCCTTAAGCCAACAAATGGTTCTGTTGCCAGGACCAAAATTTGCATAGAGATGTCTAATGTCATATCATTGGAATCGAACTAAGAAGGAAATTGAAGGTTGGTTAGATAGGAGGATTTATGAATTCGTGACACAGGAGAACAAAAACCTGTGACTGACAAAAGAAGAGTGGTTAAATTGTTGCCTGTACATAGAGATCCATGAAATCTTCTTCGTGTCTTTTCCCACTGAGATGTATGAGTGGATCGTGAAGTTAGCAAATAGCCAAGGAAGGTGGAAACTCGATGGTCCTATTGTGTGGACCCCTGAGTTAGTTCAAAGGTTGGAAGCATTGAAGGATAAGATCGTGTGCACCATTGAACATTGGCTCGATCGGATTATAGGAGGATTTATTATTGAGTTCACGGTTGACACATCAGTTAGCTACAGTGAGGTAGAGCAACACTTTCTCAAGGGACTGCAATGTAAGTACGTAAAGTCTCTAAATACTTGAATTAAAATGTTATTGTGTAAAAAGAGGGTTATGCAATTACCCTGATGTTCGGGGCTATGCGAAATGCAAAAACTTATAGGAATGAAGGAAATAAGGGACCAAAAGCTAGCCCCTTGATTTCACCCCCGCAAGGGGACAAGGAATAACACATGAAGGTCTCGTCATGAAGTGTGATCCATCTGATAAGGCAAAGAATTCCGCGAATATTGCGCCCACCCACACTGCTACTAGCATCACCGCCTTCACTTGCATCTTCACTTGTACTACCTCCGCCACCAACATGAGTCAATATGGAAAGCACGATAAAGTTTCATGTGTTCAAAGGGTTTGGAAATGAGGATACAGACCAATTTTGATTCATGGTAAGAGCCGTATGGGAAGCACATGGAGTTACAAATGACAATATAAAGAAAGCAACACTAGTTAGAAACCTACAGGACCACACGCTGACATGGTATATTAAGCACTCCAATGATAATCCAAATGCAGGAATCACGGATATCCAAGCAACACTAAACAAAGAATTTAGCAGGCCGAAGTTTGAAGCACAGTTGATCATTGGATTCAAAGAAATCATGATGCTACAAGGCGAGACTCCTTAGGAGTTGTATCAGAGGTTGAAGTGTATGATTCATGAAGCTAATATGATTCCGACAGATGGACAACATTGTGAATGGTTTGTAGCATCGCTAATGCCGCATTTAAGGAGTGCGCTATCACAGTAGAAGTTAACGACTTAGGCAGAGGCCTTAGAGATTACAATGAGGCTCCATGATACCCCAATGCAAGATCCTAACTTAGGAGTTCAGCAGATCCACGAGCAGTTGAAAAATGTATGCCTTGAGATGTAGAGTCTAAGGCGGGATAGAACAGCTCAACTAGAAGTGTGCAAAGAGGTGTTGTGCGTAAAATCTAAGGGTCAAGGTCATGATAAGGACCACTTCCCAGTGTTCGTGAACTACCTCACAAGAGAAGGATCGATGCCATTAAGGCTAGAAGCACAAGCAGGACCTAGTGTGTCGCCTGATTTGTAGTGCGCGATTTGTCAAATAAGGGGAAAGCATGCTATAGACAACTGCCATTTATTACAGAAGTATACATAGAATTTGTAGCATTTGTTCTATAATTTTTGTAGGTCAGTGGGACACGATGAGTGCAATTGTAGGAGTTATGTGTTGATAATGGATAGAACTCCCACCTACAGAATTCAGTCTGAATCATGGCCCCTAGACCCGAATGCAGGAATGGCACGAATAGGATTTTAGGGGTGCAAACGAGGCCGAGGTGGAGGAGGACCTAGAAGAGGTCACGGACAACTGATATGCTACAATTGCGAAGGGCCAAGACATTATGCCTATGATTGTATGAACCCAATGCGTCCATCATGTCTATATTGTACTTTGTTTCATCATGAAACAAAAGATTGTCCTACGCCGATAGGTAGGATACGTGACAAAGGAGCGCCAAAGCCCAAGTTTTGACCGAATCATGTTGTAAATCTCCACGAATTGTGGGCACAGGGTGTGAAAGTATGATAGAGTCATAGGGTTATCCACCCTAGTTTTGTAATGTAATTTCAGCTGGATAGACCTACCCATGGTTCGTTGACCATGGGATTGTATAAATAGAGTGAGGCTCTAAGTAAAGAGAAAGGGGGAAATGAAAGGAAAAAAGCCTAAGAGATTGAGTCACAAGTTGAAGTGTTTCTTTGGGTCATAGGATAGGATAAGGCTTTGTAGCTGAGTGTGCAGAGGCCTAGTAGTCCACAGCTAAGTGCGCGGATCCCTATAGCTGAGTGCGCAAGGCGAAGTTGAGTCTATAACCGAGCAAGGAATTAATAAAGACAAGTTTTGTTATAATTATGTGTATCTATTCCTAGGTTAATGAATGATTGATATAATTTGCAAATATACTATTTATTTACTCCGTGCACCTGTATGAATGGTTTATGTTGTTAAGTATAACTTAAAGCATGCAAGTAGGCTAAAATAATCAACTAACATTGGAATATCAGTAACAGCTTGGGTACTAACATAGAATTGCAGTGTTCAACCCCTGGGTAGGGTTACTCGAAGGAAGTTGTTGAGGCCTCGAAAATCGCTGCAAAAACATTGGGGGATAACCACCCGGTCCGGACCTTAAACGCAACTCCTTTTCCGTTTGGTGTGGTGGCTTCGACTGGTTTAACTAGGTCCAGTTACCTTCTCCCTATTGCTATTGGTTTATGATGTATCTTTACCTACCAATAGACAGGGATATCAGATCACTTCTCCTTGTTGATCAGGCAAGAGGATGACCCTTAAGTTGATTTGGGTTCAGCCAAGCCACAACTAAAGTTTTGCCTCTTTGAGGAGAGGACTTAAAAAAATGTAGAATTTACTCTAAATGCAAGTATATTCTATGATGCAAGCAAAAGAAACTAATCTAAATCCTATCTTAATTAGGCAGATATAGATCTAACCCAACTAAGAGCAAGATAATCAAAATATTGGGATTTAAATATGTCTTGTTTATAATGAATATCAGGTTAATGAAGTAGTTCAATTAACTGATATTATGGTTACCAAAACACATTCTATTGAGACC
>APFE030870563.1:344897-405003 GCA_000404065.3 Pinus taeda | reverse complement strand
AATAATAAACCAACAACATTCAGGAAGTAGTTCAAAAAATGATATTGATTATCAAATCAATAAATCCAATAATTGAATAATGATATGTGGAAATAGTTCACAACACATTATCATTCAATAAATCAGTTTCATAAGACAGATTTCAAAGTAAGTAGTTACTCAAAAATGAGAAATTAATCCATAAAAACAGAGATACATAATAGCAAGATTGAGACAAATTACCCATATTGACAATAGTGCACAAACATGAATAAAATGAGACATTCCTGTCACCATAAAATTTAAAACTGATATTTGAAACAGTAGTATTAGAAATACCAATTTATTGCATCCATTTCTCTGTCCTTCGTCTCCAACAACCCTTTACATTGCTTGAATTTCTGCCTTCAAAACTAGAGCCACAATAGTGCAAACTCTGCCCCTCACACATAATTCAAGGTACAAATGGGAAAATCCTCAATAATCCCTAGATCTGAGATTTTCTATATTCTCTCCTACAACTCTAAATTCCTATTACAGTAGTGCTTTCTAAAGTCTAAAATTGCAGAGGAGAGCAGGCCCTTTTACATTCTGCAATCTGTTATTTATAATATTTGTGAAGGAATTTTGGAGAGGAGAGTTTGTTGAAGAGAAATCTGCCAAATATAATTTTACTTGCTCCTAATTCTGATCTTCAATTGTTGGAGCATTCTCATTGATTGAGATTCCTTTTTCCATATTTCTTCCATTGTTTCCTGCAAAAGAATCAAATAAATTTAAATGCAATCAAAATATCATTCTGGCAATTAAATCAAACCCAATCAAATTCTATTTAAATAAATAATTAAAAATAAAATATAAGCTCTGTATTGATGCTTGGAATGATTTGATTGGCAAAGGATATCATTGACCAATGAATCTGCAATTAGAAGAGGCTTTGGACAAATGAAATTAAAAAAATAACTCAGAAAATTGATTTTGTTTTCAAAATTCGGAGCCTGATCTTCTACCTGATTTTTGGCCCAATAAATGATTAAATCTGTTGGTGAAACCTCCTCCAAAATGTTCTCCTTGATTTTATCTTTCCAATGAGCCGTCCTGGGCCTCATTTGGCCAAGTATAACTCAATCTATGAGCTTCCAAAGTTGAGGAGTCAAATCTGGCATGAATCTGGAAATTCTGTTGCTGGGCTAAAAAAATCAAAATTCTCATTAAAAATTAAATCGTAAATTAGAATTCTAATTAATTGTTAATTTATGAATTAAACTAATTATTAATGAATGATTTATTAATCTAACTAACTGATATCTAATTAGCGATTTATAAACAAATCTATTCTAATTAAAAACTAATCAATATTAATCTAAATGATATTTAAATTTTAATTAAATTAATTAAATATTGAATATTATTAATTAATTTAATTAATATAATATATTACATATTACATGTTAATATATAAACTAATATTTAATATATATTAACCTACCCTATTCCTTACTTACTCCATTCATACTCCTTACTTACTCCACTCATAATATATAAAAACATTAAACTAACATATCACCATACGTATGAGTGAAAGGAACTAGTCGTTGAACCAAACTATTAAAACTTTGTTTGTATTCCTTTTCGCTTATCGTCACTTGGGATTTTCGCTTATCGACACTTCGCATCGGGATGGGTAATGAGGTTTTTAAAAATGTGCCAAGTGAACTTCCCCGATGCGATATCGCATCGGGGGTTATGGTGTATATCGTGACTTGTCATATATAAAATTTGCGATGCGATATTTTTATTTTTATTTTTTATATTTTTCATATATTAAATTTTAATTTAATTAATTAATTATATTTAAATAATAATTAATTAAAAGATTTAATATTAAAGATTAATTTTTTATTTTGGTTTATTTTATTTTTAATGAATTTTAATTAAGTTGTGAAATTATCTAAACTACAGCCACTTTAAAAATAATTAAAAATCATAAAAATAAACTACAGCCACTTGAATGTTTGGGTTTTTGAGTTTAGGATTTGATTTGGAAATTAGAGTGAATTTCTTAAAACCCTGATAATTAATAATTTGGCTGCATGACTAAAAATGAAAAATGTTAGTAAAAACTTGCTACGGGTTAATATTTAAAATGAATGCCTTATTGAACTAATTTATTTACAAAATGCAATATCGTACATTTTATACAATTTTAACACAGGCTAGATAAATGATGAGACTTCAAAGGAGTGTCATTTTCAAACTAGTTGATCAAATGAGGCGAAACAAGCGTCAATGGGAAGCTTATAAAATTTGATTCTAACAAAGCAATCAAAACAAGAATCCAAAGAAAACGAAAAATTAACAAAAAGTAGGGCAATCAACTAAATAAAAATCCAAAAAAGTGTTTAGCCAAAATTTTATAGAAAGGGTCCCCATTATTGAAGCGAACACATGAATAATGGGGAGGGTTATGTTTCTACCACAACAATTGGTGACACACGGGAGAAGAACCAGTTATCTCTCTTTGATATGAATGAGACTTTCCTAAAATTAAAGTAAAAATAATTAAAGAAGAGAAAATTACACTTGAAATGCTTGACTAAGTTCATTAGTCTGAATAAAAGCAAGAATCATCTAATTGTAATTTTTCTTAAAATTCCTCATACATTAAAATATTTCAAAACTCTACATCAGTCCTGAATTAGTTGTAGAGATAAAGCAGGGGTCACTTTACAGCTTAGCTTTCAAAATATACTCGTTTGTCACAGGTAGAGCCACTGCTGCCAGCAAACATCTATAGTTTCGACAGGGTTACCTTTTAATCATAAATGATTCAGAATCCCATATGTTTAAGAATTATTGATCTAGAGATAAATCCATTTATATATGTTTATTTTCTTTGAATTTTTATTTTTATTTCTCTTAAAAGCCATTATCCTGGTTTGGTGGCCAGATAGTTGACAATGCCATTCACTGGTTAAAATTGGACTGAACAAGCTGGCTCGTGATGAGACCCCTTGTTCTATAATTGTTTGCAATCATAAGCCATTACCCTGGTTTGTTTAGTAGTGTTGGTAATGTCAGCCTATTTTCTCCTATGATCATGGTAAGCAGGCTCACGATGAGACCTCTTATCTTTTAAGTTTAAATATATTTCTGGATTATTCTCTAGAAAAATAAGACTCTTTGGGACAGGGAGAATCACTGACTCCTTAAGAGTTAAGAATGACAATTTCAGAGTTAAACTTGTTTTGCTGTAAAGTGTCTTTACTTGGTTATAATTAACTTTTCTTGACTGATAATAGAATTTTGAAAGATCTTAATAAAATTTTGAAATCTCAAAATGATTATAGTTTGATGAAAAAGAAATTTTCAGATTTTATGATACTTTGCCAACTTCTCTTGAATGGTAATCTCTTCCTTAAGTATGTTTACTTTTATAATAAGAAAATTAAACTTTATTAAGAGATTTAAGAAAAGGCTAATAGGTGACTATTAAAAAATTTTCTCCACGTATCCTGACCATAGTTAGGTAACAAGAAGGCCTTCCATATAAATCACGGCAAAGTCACCAAAATAAAAACTGAAAACCAAAAGAAAAGAAGTCTTATGCTAAAGTGAGAAAAGAAATCAACAAACGAAATTAAAATGAAGAAATGTGAAAAATGAAGGAAAGTCCAAGTTTCGCAAGATAAACTCAAACAAGAATGTTTATACCAATGTCTCCAACAATATGAAGAAAAAGAAAATAAGCATGTATTCTTATGTTGAGATTTAGAAAAACATACCTTGCAGAGTTGTGAATGCTTTAGGCTTTTAGATAACAGTGATTGTAAAATTCAGCCACAATGAATAGTTTCTGCTTGATATGAATATTCTTATTTCTAAGCATCATCTTAATGATTTTCTAAAAAGGAATGCTTAAAGAAACAAACTAAAGGTTCAAAAATTCCCTGGTGTAGCTGTTTCGACGAAGATTATCGCTGCTTCTTGGAATTAAGCCAAAAGAAGAGTATGGACCTTGAAGATCTGATTTGGCAGAAGATTGAAAGATTTTATGAAGAGCTGTAAAATAGAGTTTTATATGAAACTAGAGTGATGAAATGGAAATTAATGAAAGTGGGTACATGAATCTTACCATTGGATCATTTCTTTTGATCTTACCTGAAAGGTATCAGTTTCTCCAAAGTGGCTGACTTCTTATTTTAATTATTATTAACAATATGAAGAAGTCACATTAACCAAAATTCTATAACCCAAAATCATTATTTATTTTATTTAAAGTAAAGCAAGCAGTAAATAAAAATGGAATGCTTAGTGCTCAAGGGAATTGAAATTAAAATAAATGCATTAGAAATGAAAATGAGAATTTGCAGTAATGATTGTTTCTTAAGATATTATTAGTTTTATATAAACTCCATGATTTTATAAATTGTCCAGAATCAAGACCAAATCTACGATAATAAAATTTAAATATGAGGATAGAGAGGTCTTGATTTCCATTTTTAATTATGGAATTATATATTTAAACTAAAATGTATGAGAAATTGAAATAATTTGAATATGCTGCAAATTGGTCATTAACTGCTTTCTTACCATAGTGGTTACCCAAGCTCGCTTTTAAAATAACACATTGTTGTATTGGATGATTTACATAACATGTTTCTTCACCATGCTTGAATTTTGATTTGCAGACTTCACTTTTGTTGCTATGCCGTATATCGATTAAATGTTAATGGCTCAAAGGCATGCATTGGAAGCTATCGCATCGGAGATTGCAATGGCAAATTGCTGATAAGAACATGTGCAATGAAATGAAGCGATCGCATCATTAAAGAAATATTATATCGGGGATTAGAAAATATTTACATTGTGCTTCTTGTATCGCAAAACGCACATCGCAGATTCAGAGAAGTGACGTAAGCATAAAAATGTGATGAAATGATTGCATTATCGGCGATGCGATGGATGTTGTAGCTAATCGGCAATCGGCAAACTTTGGGTACCCGATGTAACACAGTATATTTTTGCGATGCCGATATGCGATGAAGAGTGGACCCGATAACTTTTGTGATGGGATTTCAATAACATATCGGATCCGAGATATCGGCCATAAATAAAACTTCAAGGAAGCGATTCCTTATATCTGGTGTTCTTTGATGTGACTGTCTGTTTTTCTTATTCATGCTCATTGTTTTATGGTATTGATATGCAAAAATAATTCAAAGTATAAATAAGGAAGAATTGTTAAAAGGACTAGATAATACTGATTCACCCCCCCTCTCAGTATTATTTTCAACACTTACCATTATTGCGATTGAACAGACGCGATATTTTTTATGAATTTGATTCGAATTTCATATCGGGTCTGGAATTATGTGTTTATCGCAATATCGGTGAAGTCAATTATCGGAGATCGGCGATTCATGTTCATGGAAGTATACTTCACTTGGAAAGCTCTGATATGCGAAATGCAATATGGCTTATGAGTAAGATAATACATCGAACGTCCTTGATAAACAATTTGTTATCAAAAGAAATGTTAAGAACTACTTCCGATGAAATCTTATGATGTGAATGGTCTTATGATATTTCTTGAAATTTCAATTGGGTTTTCTAATGAATGAAAGCAAAGCTACAAAAATGCTTAAATTCTAATGAATCAGAATTGAATTTCCCTGAACCTGTTTGCAAATTTGAAATGAGTTTGCTGCTTACTTCAAGTTTTGAAATGAAATAAGAACCTGCAAATAAAACAAAACATGAATCAAAAATAAACTAAGGAAAAGATGAAATAATAATGGATGAGAATAAAGTTGTAAATGCGTACCTGAAAGGAATTTGTCTGTAAATTTTACCTGATAAATCTTCAAATTTTTTATTAAAATCATCTCATTATTTATTCTAAATCTAAGTGTGCAATCAACCTAAATGAAATCAATCATTCATGTTCATGGAATATAAAATTTACCAGAAATAAATATGAAACTATGCTTCCCTTTCGAAGTGAAGTAACAATTTATTACCTCTGCTCATTCCGAATTAATCTTGAGAAAAATCTGTATTGTTATAGTGACTGTTCAATAATGCCTTTAGTAAATAAACATGATGCGTTTTACAACATCAAATAATAAACTAAAGATTAGAATGAGATTAAGCCACTAATTGTAGAAAAATATCAAAACAGATTTAAATGTGTGCACTCGGCAAAATGGGCATCCTTAAGATCAACTTTTGGCAAATTCCGAGGAAGATAATATGAAATTCATATGATTACTGTGACAGGTTAGACTGACTAATAATGATTGAATTAGAATTAGGCTTATCATAGTCAATCATACATCTCATGGGATAATGGGATCATGAAGCTTTTATATCTTCAAATCCTTACCATATAAATTTCAAGAGAAAATCTTAGAAGGAAATCTCGAAATAAAGAAAAGTGGCTTTGAGGCAATCGATACCAAGTGCAACTTTAATTGAATTTAATCAAGACATTATCCAAAATAGGCAGAGTAGAGATATCGCTATAGAAAATTTCAAAAAGGAAAGCGAGAATTAAAATTTTCTAATAAGGAAAAATGTTTCCACTGAACATGTATGAGAAGGTTGATTGCTTTGTTTTATTTTTTAATCTACGGATTTATTGCAAATAAATTAACTACATAAAACAAGCTAACTAAATTAATTCTACTCCTATTCTAACCATATACATGAAAATCACTAGGTATAGTCATATTTCCAGTGTAGCCATTTTCTCATTTTTATTCCCGCGTATATTTATAGTTCAAATGTTAGTAATAAAAATACAAATCTAATTAAACTAAGAAAATTAAATATGAAATCAGAATGTATAGTTAGTGTTAGCAAGTTGATTAAAATCTCCTTCTCTTGAAATTTTCTTTCCAATTCAATACCAATTGGATCACAAAAATATGGATGGATTTCTATTAATGATTGGGAAACATTCAAAAGAGGAGATGACAGGCCGAATTGTGGATATGAGTTTTTAAATTAAAAGGCCTGAAAAAAATTGTTAGTGTTATGTACAAATGTTAAGTTATTAACAATCTTCTTTGAAAGAAAAATTTCCAAATATTTTTCAAATGAGTCAATGAAAGATGAATGGAAATCTTTCAAATTAAATGGAAAATTATTAATTGAATTGAATTGCTGGCCAGACTGCAAAAATACATTCTCTTGTTGACATTGCCTTTGAAAAGATAGAAGCTCTTGACGAAACATTAGCATTGATTTAAATTGGAATATTAATATCTTTTGATGCTCATGATTATAATATGAAACTTCGATTTCCCAATCGGGCAATGCATCAATTGAGTGTTTGATAGTAAGGTGTTCAATATGCCAGCGAAAAGTGTGAAAATTTTGCAAAATAAAATCAGAAAATAAATCTAAATTTAAACAAAATAATTGTGAAAGAAAAACTAAAATGAAATCACTATTTGTACAACTAATGTTACAGCACAATTAGGATTGTTTTGAAATATTTTTTCTTTCACAAGGATACGCTAGAATTATGAAATTTGGGTAATTTCGAATTCCAACTTGTGAAATAGAAAACGAATTACGATTATGAATAGTAATAGGAGTTTGATCCTGATATGAATCATAAATTGGAATGTTTTCTTGAATGGTGAAATCATGAAGATAATTCGCTGCTCTAAAATGAGGATTAGTTGGGATAATTCCTAAATTGAAGCGTTCCTCATTTTCAGATGTTATTTGAATTTTCTCATGAGGATTCTCTTGAGAGGAATAGAAATCAACATCCTCAATGTCAGAGTAATTATCATAAATGATTTCACAATATTCTCTACAATTCCCTTCTATCTCATCCAATGTATCAAAACAAGGAGGGACAAGAATTTCATGTTCATTAATGGCAAAAGAAGTGCGGAGATTTATTCACATCGCAACATGGCCAAAGGAAGTACTTATCGGGGGCTTGAGACATTGCTGATATGCGATCATCGATCGCCATATAGCATCGCAGCAATACAAAGGAGCGGGGGATATGCGACATGCGATACACCCAGACCCGATAAGGATTATAGGTCAAGTATAAATAAATTTGAAGTCTGGTTTCTTTGGATTTCTTTGTATTTCCTCATGTATTGATATATGGCCACATGCAATGCAATATAGTGATAATGCGATAAAACAATGGACCTGATAGGTTTATAGATGCGGCTTCATATCTTTTGAAGTCCAGCTTGGTCGGATTTTCCATGTTTTGTAGTGTATTTTTGTTTTTAAACAGAGAAGCGATTATTTGGGATTTTCACCCACGCTGGTCCTTTCTGTTTGGAAACAGGTGGCCACCATACCTAAGAGCATTTTGCAGTGATTGTTTAACGCTCAAAAGGGATTTGAATGGACAGTGGCCGAGAGCTAGAGAGCCCAAAGAGGGATACAAACCGATAGCGCCAATAGGCTTAAAAGGCCATCCAATGATAGAACAGACACAGCCAAAGAGCCAGAGAGGAAGATAGAGGTCAGAGACAGATTGAGACAGAACAATTGATCAGAGGCACTAAGAGGGGGAGTATGTACACTCTTTAGACTCGAGGTTTTCGAGTATCCCTGTGTAATATCATTGTCTATGTGTTGAGACTCGGTTTGAGCTCACACTTGTAATATTATGTTCTTAAAGACTTAATAGAGAGGTTGCCACTGAAAGCTAGACCAAGAGACGTAGCTAGGAAGTCTGCTGAACTCCTTGATTATTTGTTGTGTTGATGTGTGTGTGCCTGTTATGTTTTCTGATTGCTCATTGTCTATATTATTCACAATCTTTTCGATCCATTTCACTAAGTAATATAGGCATTTTCTTGCACATAAGTCTATAATACCTTAATATTGATTTAAGATCTCATTTTTAGATCAAGTGGTATCAGAGCATTTGGTTTTGGTTTTGTTAAGGTTAGACAAGCTTATGCTAGATTTTGAATGCTAACTAGATTAAAGCTAAGACTAGGAGAAGGAGAACTTGTTGAGGCTAATCCAGAGATTGGAAGAGTCTATCCTCAAAGGAGAATGGTAGAAGAAGCCCCACTAGGATCAAAATCTCAATTTATGGAAGGTTTTAAGGCACTCCAAGCCATGGTGGAAGAGATGTATCAGGAATTTAAAAAGGGTTGGTGAAAGCACTTCAACACCTAAACCAGACAAAGGAGCAACATAACCTTTTCTATTTGCCCATCTGGAAGGCAAAGGAAAAGGAGAAACGCCTTCTCCACCATCTCCTCCATCATCACCTTCATCATCCTCATCATCTTCTTCGCATAAAACTAGCCCTGATAAGAAAAAGAAGAAAACTTCTTTGATTAAATTAGATGTGAAGTTTGATTTGCCAATTTATGATGGAGAACTAAATGTGGAGAAGCTAGATAATTGGATAAGATAGATTGATATATATTGTAGGGTGCAGAAAATTAATTCAGAAAGGAGGAAGATTCAGCTGGCTAGCCTTCAACTTGGAGGAACTGCACTAGTATGGTGGGAAGGCAAGACACAAGTTGATCTGCAAAAACATGGTAAAATCATTTCTACCTAGAATGAATTTGTTTCTGATATAAAAAATCAATTCTATCCTTTAGCTTACATGCAACAGGCAATGATGAGTTGGCAAACTCTTTGACAGTTGAAGGGTCAAAGTGTACAAAATTATACTCAGGAATTCAGAAATAGAGCTTTAACTCTAGTTATATCATTAGACTCACCTAAGACTTTATTGAAGTATATGTGTGGTCTTCATAGCTATTTAAAGCATACTATTCTCATGTTTAATCCCAATAGCTTAGACGATGTATTAGTTCAAGCCACACATCTAGAAGCTAGAGGTAAGAATGTGAACCCAGAGGTTGGGGGATCATCTAAATATTTTGTAAGCAAGAGCAAGGAAAAGAAGAAACTGAAATGGAAGGAGAGGAAAACAAACACTGTATAGAAGACAAACCGTCGTGGACTCATTGCAAGAAAGACGAACACGATGAGGCACACTGCTGGTCTTTGCATCCAGAACTGAGACCTAAGAAGTTTGGTGGTAAGAAGAAAAAGACTGCTGCTACTATTCAGAAGGACTTGGGATCAGATTCAAGCAATGAAACAACAGTTACAGCCACAAGTATTATGGGTAAAGATTCTGAAGCATCCACAAGTAATTCTGCACATTCTGTTGATAATGAAAATAATGAGAGGAAAAGACATGAGATTTTTTGTATTAGAGTAATTTCCAAGCACAATAAGATTGTTACTTTATTTGATAGTGGATCACAAGTAAACTTGATTTCTGAAACAATTGTAAAGAAGTTGGGATTACAAACAAAACCTCATGAGAAGCCATATCCATTAGGTTGGATGTGTGATAAAACAAAGCTACAAGAACAAGACAATGTAAACTTAGGTTTGCTATTGGGTCAACATTTGTAGATGAGGTTGAATTAGATATAGTTCCATTGAATATATGTGGTATTGTTTTAGGAATTCCATACTTGTATGGTAGGAAAGCTATTTTCTATAGAGCTGAAAATAAGTATAAACTCACTAAATATGGAATAGAATATATTGTAAGAGCTCATAAACCCAAAAATAAATATTCTCTTATAAACTCAGGGCAGATGAAAAGAATTGTGAATTCAAGTAAGCAATTTTTACTAATGGTTATAAAGGAAAAGGACCCTGATAAAACCAATGTATTTGAAGGCTATGATGCTAAACAGAGAGTTGATTTAGTTAAAGTTGTTTCAGAGTATGATGTTCTATTTCAAGAACCTAAAGGTCTGCCACCCAAAAGGGAAATAGTGCATGATATTCATTTGCATTAAGATGCTCTATTACCTAACATTGGAATGTATAGGTTATCAGCTTTAGAGAATGCATAGATAAAGAAGCAGGTACAAGAGTTGCCCGATAAAGGGTTTATAAGGTGTTGATGCCTCAAAAATCGCTGCAACAACATTGGGGGATAACCACCCGGTCTGGACCTTGAAAGCAGCTCCTTTTCCGTTTGGTGTGGTGGCTCCGACTGGTTAAACTAGGTCCAGTTACCTTCTCCCTATTGCTATTGGTTTATGATGTATCTTTACCTACCAATAGACAGAGATATCAGATCACTTCTTTTGCTGATCAGGCAAGAGAATGACCCTTAAGCTGATTTGGGTTCAACTAAGCCACAACTAAAGTTTTGCCTCTTTAAGGAGAGGACTTAACAAAATATAGAGTTTACTCTAAATGCAAGCTTATTCTATGATGCAAGCAAAAGAAACTAATCTAAATCCTATCTTAATTAGGCAGATATAGATCTAACCCAACTAAGAGCAAGATAATCAAAATATTGGGATTTAAATATGCCTTGTTTATAATGAATATCAAGTTAATGAAGTAGTTCAATTAACTGATATTATGGTTACCAAAACACATTCTATTGAGACCTTAAAACTTGAAATAATAAACCAATAGCATTCCAAGAAGTAGTTCACAAAAATGATATTGATTATCAAATCAATAAATCCAATAATTGAATAATGATATGTGGAAATAGTTCACAACACATTACCATTCAATAAATCGGTTTCATAACACAGATTTGAGAGTAAGTAGTTACTCAAAAATGAGAAATTAATCCATAAAAAACAGAGATACATAATAACAAGATTGAGACAAATTACCCATATTGACAATAGTGCACAAACATGAATAAAATGACACATTCCTGTCACCATAAAATTAAAACTGATATTTGAAACAGTAGTATTAGAAATACCAATTTATTGCATCCATTTTTCTGTCCTTGGTCTCCAACAGCCCTTTACATTGCTTGAACTTCTGCCTTCAAAACTAGAGCCACAATAGTGCAAACTCTGCCCCTCATACATAATTCAAGATACAAAGGGAAAATCCTCAATAATCCCCAGATCTGAGATTTTCTTTCCTCTCTTCTACAACTCTAAATTCCTATTACAGTAGTGCTTTCAAAAGTCTAAAATTGCAGAGGAGAGCAGCCCTTTATTACATTCTGCAATCTATTACTTATACTATTTGTGAAGGAATTCTTTGAGAAAAGAGTTTGTTGAAGAGAAATCTTCTAAATCCAATTTTACTTGCTCAAAACCCTGATCTTCAATTGCTGGAGCATTCTCATTGATTGAGATCCTTTTCTCCATATTTCTTCCACTGTTTTCCTGCAAAAAGAAATCAAAATAAATTAAAATGCAACAATAAAATCAACATGGTATTGCTGGCATTTAAATCAAATCCAATCAAATTCCATTTAAATAGATAATTGAAAATAAATATAAAGTTTCTCTTGATGCCTGGGATGGTTTAATTGGCAAAGGATATCATTGACCAATGGATCTGCAATTAGAAGAGGCTTTGGGCAAATAAAAATTGAAGAAAATAACTCAGAAAATTGATTTTGTTTTCAAAATTCGGAGCCTGATCTTCTGCCTGATTTTTGACCCAACAAATGATTAAATATGTTAGTGAAACTTCCTCCAAAATGTTCTCCTTGATTTTCTCTTTCCAATGAGCCGTCCTGGGCCTCATTTGGCCAAGTATAACTCAATTTATGGACCTCCAAAGTTAATGGATCAAATCTGGCATGAATCTGGAAATTCTGTTGCTCTGCTAGAAATCAAAATTCTCATTAAAAATTAAATCCTAAATTAGAATTTTAATCAATTCTAGATTAATTGTTAATTATAAACTAAACTAATTATTAATAACCTATTTATTAATCTAATTAACTGATATCTAATTAGCGATTCATAAACAAATTTAATCTAATTAAAAACTAATCAATATTAATCTAAATGATATTTAAATTTTAATTAAATTAATAAAATATTACATATTATTAATTAATTTAATTAATATAATATATTGCATGTTATTAATTAATTTAATTAATACAATATATTACATATAACATATTAATATATAAACTAATATTAATATATATATTAACCTACATTACTACTTATTTACTCCACTCATACGTATGAGTGTTTTGTTTTTTTAAATCTCAAACTAATATAAAACCTAAAGCATGCCTTTTGTTTTAATGCTCCATGCCTCATGCTTTTTCGCCGATCGGCATATCGGCGTCTTAAGAAATGTGTTCTTTTAAAGTCCCGATGCGATAAACCATTTATCTCCGATGCGATATATGTAAAAAAAAAAAAAAAAAAAAAAAACTTTTGTTTTAATCGGTTGATCGGGGGAAGTGGAAGGTATCGTGAGGTTCTTAATGTGTACAATGTTAAGTCCCCGATGGCAATATCGCATCGGGGGCGCATGGTATGTATCGAAGTTTTTTAAAATTTGCTTACATTTATGAAACTTCCGATTCCGATATATATATATATATATATATATATATTATATTTATATATTTTTCATATATTAATTTTAACTTAATTAATTAATTATGTTTTTAAATTAATAATAATTTAATTTATTTAAGATTTAATATTAAAGATTAATTTTTTTTTATTTTGGTTTATTTTATATACAACTATTTTTAATAAAATGAAAAATAAATTATAGCCACTTTGAAATTATGATTTTTCGAGATTAATAATTTATTGAAGTAAATTACTAAAAGCCGATTGCTTCATGATTTGGCTATATGGAAAAATGTTAGTAAAAACTCACTACGAGTTCATATTTAAAATGAATGCATTATTGAACTAATTTATCTAGAAAATGCAATATTGTACATTTTACGCATTTTTAACCCAGGCTACATAAATAATCAGACTTTCAAAGGAGTGCCATTTTCAAACCAGTTGACCAAATGAAACGAGACAAGCGTCAATGTGAAGCTTATAAAAAATTGACTCTAACAAAGAAATCAAAACAAGAATCCAAAGAAAACTAAAAATTAACGAAAGCATAGGGCAATCAACTAAAATAAAAATCCAAAAAAGTATTTGTCCAAATTTTAATAGAAAGGGTCCCCATTATTCGAAGTGGACGCATCAATAATGGGGGGTTGTGTTTTTACCACAATAGGTAAATAAATAAAAACTCTTTTTATATTTAGTCCATAACCCTCTTTCTATTTAAGAAGGCTCAAGAAAGAGGTTTTATTTAAATGAATCCTATGGGCCAAATACCATATTTATAAAAGAGGTATGGTAAATTTATAAAAATATAAATAAACAAGAGGTATGACAAATAAATAAAACATTTTTTATATTTACTCCATAAGTCACCTTATATTTACGAACACGCAAGCATGTAGATAAATAAAAGTATAAATAAAGTGGAGGTATGGTAAATAAATAAAACCTCTTTTTATACTTACGTTTTTTTTTGCTATAGCAAGAGCAAAACCTTCTATATCACTAATTCAAAATATGGTTACATAGTGTACATAAAACCGTCAGAAACTAAGAGCTTTAGATAAACAGATCCTTTCTAAACACAAAAACCTCACATCTGACCTCAGGTCAACCCAACCTGCAGGGGCCAATATATGAGTTTATATCGGTTATCCTTTGCCTCAAACACTGCACCAAAGGGTTTGCAAATCCTCCTGACCCCACCAAACCATCCGCTCTTTCCCAACCATTGATTTGGCCGCTTGGATCCAATGGCCGGGAGCCATATCGCTCCCCCCCACCCAACCGAACGTTAATTCGCGATGATGGATGGTAAACAAAACAAGCCTCTGCCAGGTGTTGAATGCTCAATGGAATCGCGGCCGAAAAAGTAAATTCGCTTACCTTGCAATCTTCGTGTGAACATCAGAAAAGCACCGTGGTGCAGTATTCCACCCAAACCCGGTAAGGAAAACATTTCCAGTGACTGGGGGAATGAACCTCCCGCTGTTTTTGATCTTACCATGGACCCTGAATTTGAGACTGCCCTGATGAAGCAAAAAGCATCGTCTTGAATCCATCCAAAAATCAGGCGAGCCCAAAGGAGAATCTTCGGGAGAAAATCCAAACTAAGAGGGAGAGGATGCTTTGGCTAGGGAAACTCCATTCATGCATGACACCCTCCCTCGATATTGGACCACTTCAGTGTCCTCTGCCACTTGATCATTGCAGAGTGCCTTAAACGGTTATGGGGCATTTCCTACCACTTTTTCGCCATCCTACAATCTGCATTGTTCACCCCTTGGTTGGCCAAAATGTTTGCAAGCTTATTAGAATTTTGGCACACATGATTGAAACTAACAGTAAGAAGTCACTGAAGGTGTACTTGAATTAGTTGATAAACCTGAATTAGTCTCCAATGATTTGAGACTTTCTCCGATTTAGTACCACAGCTAATTCTTTTTACAGATTTGATGGTAATTTCAGAGTCTGCTTCTATAATGACATTTGGGCTGCGTTTTTGAATCAGAATCTCTAGGCATTGTTCCAAAGCCATTAATTCCACCGTATTATTGGGGGCTTTACCTAAATGGATTTGGAAGATTAAGATGATCCTGCCCTCTTCATTTATTAAAACTCCTCCAAAACTAGTTATTCCCAGATTGCCTTTAAGGCACCATCAATATTGAATTTCAGGTAGTTTTTTGGAGGAGGGTGCCAGAAATCTTTCTCTATATACATGGCCATATACTTTTTTCCAAGCCCTTGGGAAATGATCCCTTACAATCCCAGAAGTCTAAGAGTTCTTAGCTCCATCTTTGAGAGAGGATTCTCTAGGATATTGCGAATTGTGGTGCTGACTGTTTCCCTAATCTGATTCAAAATCAAATCATAAAGCTTCTGAGGGTTGGACTTTTCATTCTTGAATATTCTTTTATTTCTTTCTTTACACACAATCCAAATAATGAATCCTAGCCTGAAAGCCTAGGCCAAATTAAGATATTCATTCTCCAAAAAGATCCTTCTCCATTTATTTAGGGTATTAGTGATACTTCCTTTGTCCCTATCTGTTTGGTTGAAAATGTTGGAAAAAGAATCCCATAGCTAGGAGGTGTAAAAGCAACAGTTGAGAATGTGCTCCATAGTCTCCTCTTGCTCTTCACAAAGCTAACATCTGGAAGGACCCAAAACACCCATTTTTCTAATATTGTCCCAAGTCAAGATTTTCTTATGATGAACCATCCACATAAAGAGCTTGATCTTCATCCATCCTTGGTATTTCCAGAGTTGTTGCCAGGTTTCTTCTGGAACACTGGACTTTAGCCCAAGGAGAATATTCTTTGCCTCCTTGAGATTAAAGGTACCCCTATTGTTGCTACCCCATCTCAATAGATCATGCCCCTCTGTGACCAAGATCATCCTTCGTTTTAGTAAGCTTCTTAGTGCCTCTGCTTCTATTGTTATGAGGTTGTTATCTCTATAGTCAATGTTACTCCAGCTTCTCCACTTTCCCTGTACCTGTGAGATATCCTATAAATCCTTTACTTTGTTTAACCCTTGGGAATCTGTTTCCTGTTTGAGATTTCAAAGGTCCTCTCTTAACATCACTGGTTCTTATTGCCATTTGTCCTCCCAAAATAGTGCTTGATCACCTTCTTTGATTTCCCAGAAACTGTGTTGTTGCACTATGCTTCTATTATCCCAAGCCCTGTTCTAGACGTGAGAGCCCTTTATATTTCCTAACATTCTTATGAGATCCTTTGTGTGCCAAGAGCTGGCATATTTTTCTTTCCAAATCCTTGCCAAATGGGCTTGTGGCTTTTTCACCCATCACCACCAAAGCTTGGCCCCTAGCACTTTACTAAGAATCTCTTGTTCATCTAAGCCTAGACCTCCATGGCTCTTGGGTTTTCAAATTTTGTCCAAGGAAGCCAGGGCCCATTTCTTCCTGGTTTCCTCCTTACCCCATAGGAAATCTCTTTGAATATTCTTGAACTGCTCTAAGACACCTTTGGGAGCTAGAAGAGCTGATAACATGAAAACTAGGATGGATTGCAGAACTGCCTTTGTCAAAACAGGCCTGCCAGCCAAGTTCAAGGCTCTAAAGGTCCATTTTTTAACTTTATCCCACATCTTATTTAGTGCAAGTTCCCAAATACGTCTAAGCATAGTTCTGTCCGTGAGAGGTACTCCCAGATATTTTGAGGGGAGAGAGTCCCTTTCGAAGCTAAGGATCCTTGAGATATTTCTTTAAATAGCAATATTAGTATTTAAGAAGAAATTTTTTATTTTGAAATATTAACTTCCATACCTAATGCCATTACAAAAACATTGAGGATTTAATTGTAGGTTGAAGCTTCTTTCATTGTGGGCATTCCTTGCAACATGGTGTCATCTACAAATTTTTGGTGTGTAAGTGTTTGACCATTCTCAGTTACTTGAAGACCCTTAATTTTTCCCATATCTTTGGCTTGCTTTATAGACCTCCCAAGTCCTTCCATCATAAGGATGAAGAGAAACGGAGAGAGTGGGTCTCCCTGTCTAAGGCCTCTAGAATGAATGAAGATCTTAGAGGGAGAGCCGTTCACAAAAATAGAAAAGCTGGAAGTAGTTACCAGAGCCATTACCCATCTGACCCAATTGTGATCGAACCCAAAGGTTGTGAGTACCTTTTTGATGTAAACCCAATTGACCTTGTCATAAGCTTTGGCAATATCCAGTTGCATGATCATCCCAGCCTGATTTTTGCTTGTGAGAGAGTGAACCACCTCATGGGCTTGAATAATATTGTTCAAAATTTGTCTACCCTCCACATAACCTGATTGCTTCTCTGACACTAATGAAGGGAGGAGAGGTTTGAGTCTGTTAGCCACTACTTTGGATATTATATTGTATACTACATTGCATAAAGCTATAGGTCTATACTTATCAGCTGTTTGAGCTGAGTTCTGTTTGGGTATCAGGGAGATGAAGGAGGTATTGAGGGTTTTTAGGATAGTTTTACTACCCCTTGAATCCTCTACAACATTTAAAGTATCCAATTTGACTATATCCCAACAAGCTTTGAAGAAATCCACATTAAAACCATATGGGCCTGGTGCTTTGCCATTCTGCATTTCTTTGAGAACCTCACCGACCTCCTTGTCAGTTATAGGTATGTTTAAGTTAATATTGTCCTCTCTAGACACCAGCATAGGGATATACCTTTGATTTCCTTTATTGATTTTTCCCTTTCTGGATTGTTTTCTTGTGAAATGTCTCAAAAATACTGAAAAAACACCGTTTCAATATCTTTATGTGTGTTCTGAGTCTCCCCCTTCTTATCCTTTATTGTAGAGATTTTGTTGAGTGCTCTATTGTCCATAGTGGATCTATGGAAAAATCTTGTGTTGCACTCTCCTTCTTTGAGTCATTGCACTCTGGAATTTTGTCTCCAGAATACTTCCTGTTGTTTGCATAGGTTTTACCATTCCTAATGAAGTTTGTCAGCTTGATCATTTTTGTCTTTGTTAAAGCCATCTTGGATCAAATCCTGGTTGAGTTCCTGAATTTTGGTTTCCACTGATTTTTTGTTGACAAAATTGTTACCGAAATCCTTCTTGTTCCATTCTTTGAGTCTAAACTTAATATGCTTTAGTCTTTTTTGCAGAAGAAACGTTTTAGATCCTTGGATCTGTAAGTCCTCAATCCACCAAATTTTTATATTACTCAAGAAATCCAAGTGGGAGAGCCAGATATTTTCGAATCTGAAGGGTCTATTCCTTGGAGAATCCAAGCCCTTGATTTCCAATTGAATCGACCAGTGATCTGAGCCTCCAAAGGGAAGAATTTTTGTTGTAATTTCATTATTTATAAGCATAAGTTCCTCTGATATCATGAACCTATCTAACCTAGAGGCCACCTGAGCTTGCCCTCGTCTCTTGTTGTTCTAAGTAAAAAGGTCATTCTTTGAGTCTGATTCAACCAATTTCAATTTCTCTATGAACGATTGAAATGCTAATGAGTCTTTACTTAGTGCTTTGGTTCTGCCTTTCTTTTCCAAAAGAGATTTGATAATATTAAAATACCCTCCCATGATCCAAGGAAGACCAGTCTTTCTATTCCTGAGATTAGTGAGAGATTCTAGCAATATGAGCTTATCCTCTATTCTTTGAGGACCATAAACATTAGTGACTAGGAAGGTTTCAGAAACCCCTACTAGTTGAATTACTACTGATAAGTAGTTTCTGGATGCCTCTGCATCTAATACTCTGACTTTTTGGGGGTTCCAGAGAGTGAGAATTCCCGCAGCTATGTTATCTACTTTAACTTCTAAAAATTCAAATCCGTGGAGCCATTTGCTATGGATTAATTTTATTTTCTGGATGGAACACTTTGTTCCTGGATGAAGATCATATCTGGCATATCTTGTTTCATTCTAAAACTGAGCATTCTTTGCTTTCTTTTACTAGCTAGACCTCTTATATTCCAAGATGTAAGCTTCATAATTAAATATTTGTGAGGAGTAACTAGTGAGGTCTTTCATCTTACCTGAGTCTATCATCAGCTTTCCACACTCCACTAATAGCTCCTTCTACTTTTTTCTACCCCTTTTCTTGCCTACATTTCTAGTTGCTAATCCTGGATTTGATTTATTTGTTTTCACACCTCTGCACTCTTGCATGTCGATGTTTTTTCCTTTAACTCCCCTTTTCCTAAGCTTTCCACAAAAACAACTATTGTATTCTATTGCATTCATCTTGAGGTAATGAATCTATCCCCACCGTGGTTCCCTGCTGCAGAAATCCTTCCAGATCTAGGTGTTATTTATCTAGAATTTCCTATAGTTCATGATCCTCCAGATCTGTTTCACTCTGGGTCATTTCCTGGTCCATCTCTAGCTCTGTTTCATACAACATGGTTTCTTCCTTATCATTAGTATTTTGCGTTGGAGTGTATTTTCCCCCTTCTCCTTTTCTTTAGGGCCTTCTTCCATTGATTGGTCTTTAGTTGGCATGTCTTCAATCTGTACCAGAGCTTGAAATTTATTCTGACTGGCCTTTTTCCCCTCATTATGTTGTTTCTTTGGTTCTTTTTTACTTCCTTTTCCTATGCTTGCTACTTTTTGAAAGTTTTCCATGCCCTTCTTTGCATTCATTTTACTTTTGTCTTCTTCTTTACTAAGAGGGCAGTCTCTTATCAAGTGTCCATGTTCATGGCATTTACAACATCTAAACAGAATATGCTCATAGTCCACCATTTACACCCATTCCTCATCTAAAACTTCCAAGATAACTTCATCTGGAAGAGCTCCTGAAAGATCCATCTCCACACAAATCCTTGCATAGGAAGTATATTTACCCCTTCTGGTGGATTCTGAGGATTTGAAAAAATGACCTAGTTTGTTTCCTATAGCCACAAGTGATTCATTTTGCCAATAATCCAGACGTAGGGATTAAAACCTTACCCAAACAGGAACTGAAGAGAAAGTTTCCCACTTTGGAACAAATTTCATCACCCAATGCTACATATAAAAGCCAGCTGCTTCAAAAAAGTAGGGTCCTCCTTCGAATATTCTATCTTTGTCTTTGATGTTTGTAAACACCACTATGAAGAAACCCTTTGACCCAATATGTAGATTGATACTGCCCTTAGGTTTCCAGTGATATTTGATCCATATCTGCAATGCCTTTTCAGTGGGCCATAATCCCATGAATTTTCATATGATGGTGTAAGTCTCCATATGTTCCCTGTGTTCCTGCTGTGCCAGATTATTTAATACTACTCTTGGAGTGATTTTTGTTCTGGGTCTACACGGTCCCTTTTGTTTTTCTTCCCTTTTTTTCCTGGTTTTTGTCTTCTTTCTCCTTGTCCTTTGTGTTGTTCTTTTCCTTGGACTCTGCCCCATCTGTCTCCTTTTCCTTATTTATGCTTTCTTCCTCCACTGTACCTCTGACATTACCCAGATGTGACTTGCCTTTGCTAGCCACAGCATCTTTGTAGGAGGGAGTGGAGCTCCCTCCTCTGCGGACCTCCACTAGGGTCAGACTCTACGTCTCTCAGAAACCCTGCACGATTTTCCGTTTTTCGGTTCTTTCTCACCGTCATCAACCACCGAGATCATCGGGCTCAGTGGAATCTTTATGTAGGAAGGACCAAAACCTCTTTTTATACTTACTCCAAAGGTATGGTAAATAAACAAAAATATAAATAAACTAGAGGTATGGTAAATAAATAAAAACTTTTTTTATATCTAGTCCATAACCCTCTTTCTGTTTAAGAAGGCTCAAAAAAGAGGTTTTATTTAAGTGAATCGTATGAGCCAAATACCATATTTATAAAAGAGGTGTGGTAAATTAATAAAAAAAAAAAAATGAGAGGTATGGTAAATAAATAAAACATTTGTAATATTTACTCCATAAGTCACCTTATATGTAAGAACATTAAAAAATGTGTTATATTTAGGTGAACCTATGGGCCAAATACTATGGGCCAAATACCATGGGCCAAATTATTATTAATACCATGTAAAAAACGTTATTAACCCTAATATTAGTATTAATAAAAATAAATATGGCACATGGTATTGACGCATGGTATTCACATGGAATGTAGCCTATTTAAAGGGGGGAATTAAACTTGCATAGATCCATCTTTACTCTGGATGTACTAAGCCCAGAGAGGGATCAAATATCATGATATGCAAACTAGCATAGAGTGAAAAAAATATTTGGTAGATCAAGAGTAAAAATCGATATTGTAATTTAATGTCACTTAAACATTTTAACTTGGTTAAAATAAAAAAAATAAAAATAAAACTCAATTATTAATTTTATTAACTTTTACAAATTACTAATAGTAGTTTTTAAGCTCCAGTTTTATGATAACCCGTGGTAATACCGTGGTATTCATGTGAGCATAGACTATCTAAAGGCGAAATTCTATGAGGTTAGATCCATCTTAATTCTAGGTATACCTAGTGCTGAGAGGGATAAATAGATTTCATCCCTCTAAGAGTGGTAGATGTGGAATTAACATGGATATAGGTTGGTTTTTATGATAATGAAGATATTAAATAGACTTAGGAAATTATATTGTAAAAAACATCTTAAGGTGAATGGTTAAATATACATTTAGTCACTTCACAAAATTTAGTAAAAAATACCAATATCTCCATTAATATTGGTTATTTTGATTTAACGAAAAAAAACCAAATAGTGAAATCTTATCACTCGTTCTGCATCACCCTCGCAGAAGAGAGATAGTCATTGCCCATATTTCCCACCATTTTTCAAATGTTCTCAAAATGATATCTTCATGAAAAATTCAAGGTATTGATGTTGGATTAGTTGTTTGAAAAATATGTTGGTTTGTACAACCTTTCATCTTTTCTGTTATTCTTAGTTTGTCGTAATGATCTATAGGGGTTGGGCCACTTCACCATATTGTCCAAAAAAGTGGAGATTGTGCACCAAAAAGGAAATTAATCCACATGTTACAACGCTGTTAAAAAATGCAAGGCATGTGAAGGTAGTGAATTATGCTAATGAGCAATTTATATTGTGAGAGACGTAATTAAATTTTATCATTTAATTGAAGATTTCCAATTAAAATAATAATTAATCTACATTTATATATTTATATATTGATTGGAAGGCTTTTGACAATGGTCACTTCTTTCCATTAGATCCCCTTTAGGCCTTTGGGATACCTACTACTTTGGCTTGCTACTAGTTGGCGTGTTGGGGTAAAGAAACTTGATGTGGTTTTTTTTATCTCGCAGTTGGAGTCTATGGAATAAGAAAGAAGTTTGATAGCTTGACAAAAGTCGTAGCTTGACAAAAGTCATAAAGAAAAGATTAATCTCTCCTACCTTAACAAAACTAGTAGTCAATATCAACACCTACAAGAACTTTGTTGTGGAATATTATCAAAACTAATATAAAGATATGAAAGAGTGTATAATAAGAACCTTGAAAAACACACCCACTGAAACTTGCAACATTGTTTGTAGGAAGAGAAAATTATGTTTCCTTTTTCCAAACATGTATGTTAGTATATTACAGTTTAATGAATATGTTTTCCTATTATCATATATGGTTTCATACTTTAACAAAACACTTCGCCAACTAACTACACAATGTTTATTTATTCAGTGAAAGATTTTCCAGATCTTACATGATTTTTATAGTTCAGGTGAAAGATTTGCCATGACTTTCTATATTATATATATATATATATATATATATATATATTATTGATAAAATTGCCTCCCATTTTCCTATGTACATCATAGGATTTGCCCATTTATATTACATATAAATTTTAGGGGGTTCCTAAACTTTCCCTAGGTGTAGCACAACATCATGGTAGCACCACAGAATGCATGTCATGCACTTTCACTCATCTTTGTTATGTGGTCACTTGTAAGCTCGGGGTGTGTTTGTCTTCACTGTTATATCTTTCTTGTTTCTTGGTTCACACAGCTGTCTTGTTCGCAAATGATGCCTTCACCAATATGGGTCAACTAATGCGCCAACGGCTACATTGGAAGTATCACTTAATGTGAGATGACCCATGCACTATTAGCTTAGGAGTAGGAGTAGTATTTGCTTTTGAGTTGTTTTCTTGCATGCTTGTTTTCTTACTTGCTTTGTTTATTTGTTTGTGTGCTTGCTTGTTTGCTTACTTGCTTTGCTTTCTCTTTTGCTTCTACTTTTGCTTTTCTTTATTGATTGTTAATTTTATTGTTCCATTTCATAGGATAATTTCACATGAAAACATGTATGACTCTTGAAATGAGCTAGGTAAAGTACAAGAGGCCTTGTGCTGCTATCACTACTTGGTTATCTGTCATCCTGCCTCTATATGAAGATCTTGTTACTTTTTGTCCATGATACGTTGATAGAAAATACGTATTGTTTGAAGTGAACCTTGGTGAAAACACAACGCTTGCATGCTAACTAGTGTCACCTGCTCTAGTTGGTTGTTTTTGTGTTAACCATTGTCATCGTAATCAAGTAGTGTAAGGTGAGGGGGAAAACCTAAATAGGCACGTTAGAGATATAATAAACTACTTCTCTGTTCGAAAAACCTATTCTACTCTCAATAATTTGGGATCCCTCTTCCGCCTTTGAAATGAATAAGGGTTATGCACAGTTGAAAAAATGAAAAAAGTGAAAACAATTTTGAAAAAATGAAAATAAATAAGGAAAAAGAAGAGAAAGGCTTCTTGTGCAAGGAGGTGATGCAAGTAACTCCACCGGGGTGCTAACTAGGCTCATTGGTAGTGGAGCCATGCTTGTGTTCCTATGTGACTCTATTGGGGTATTGTCCAGGCTTGCTGGCAGCGGAGCAACACTAGAGATGAAACTAAGACTCTGACGACTATACTGCTTGTGCACCAATATACCCCTCAACCCCAATCGAAACAACTGTACTACCTTGGATTGGAATGTGTGTCAATCGACCAAGAGCTTGGCAGATGCTATAGCCTACAATCAAGCTTGTTTGAAACCAAGATGAGCTGAGAGCTGAATAATACTTCCGGAGGTGTTAGACTTGCCTTTGACAAAAAAGGTCCATTAAGAGAGCTAGAATTCTACTAGTGTGTCACCAAGTGTTCTAATGGCTACCACCACCCTCCAAAATTTTGCCTTAGTTTCATTTTGGAGCCTC
Organism: Pinus taeda; assembly: GCA_000404065.3. Taxonomy (NCBI): domain Eukaryota; kingdom Viridiplantae; phylum Streptophyta; class Pinopsida; order Pinales; family Pinaceae; genus Pinus; species Pinus taeda. Next base: position 380,518 of record APFE030870563.1, on the reverse strand, counting down.
CCTTCCAACCTTCAGAGCAGCTTGCCTTGCTTCATCAAGTTCACAAGCTTCAATGTTTTTCTTTCACAAAGGAAGCTTGTTGATCACAACTTGATCCATTCCCCTCATAGGTTGTTCACCCAGATTTGGTCTAGCTATAGGCTAAGTAGCTTCCCCAAGAAAATTGCGCATTTCTGGAGGGAAACTAGCCTTTCCTCCTGAAATTGTGCAATCATGTCTGGCAACGTGTTGGGCTCCAAGATTGCACAATTATGCCAGTTAACACTCCTAGCAGGAATTGTCCAATTTTCCCCAACAATGCTCCTCAACCCAGAATTTTAGCAAATCTGGGTAGCAATCAATTGTTCTACCCAGAAACTGCACAAATCTCCTGGTAAGTTAGCCCAACTCCCAACCAAAAATGTACATTTCCTTCAAGCAGTCGAGCAGTCTCTTACATGTGCACCTTAGCTGACCGGTTCCCTCCGTGACCGAGAAAAAAGGACTTGCATGCATGGGATGCTTCTCCCAAGGCAGCATGCAAAGGCATCCCTTGTTTCAAGGATCTATGTTTAGCAATTGGAGGTTACATGCAAGGATCATTTCAGAAACCTCCCACCGAGTGTCGCTTTTCCTATATTTGTGGCATGTGCGTCACAACCTCAACATTATCAAAACTCATCAACTGGATGTTGGATAGCTCATTCTTCACATCAACCTTGTAGCTCTGGCATCCCACATCACATCTAGGTGGAGTCGACACATTCAATTCAGTTTCTTTGGGGTAAGCCTAATTCCCATGCCTTGTGTTGCATTTCAGTCACCTTTTCTGTTTTCGCTTGTATGAGTATTGTTTGCTTCATTTTACTAAATGATTGTTTTCATTTATATGTATATTAGCTTGTACTATCACCATTTCAATTTTCATTAACATCTCACTGTTGTCACATGCATGAAACTATTTCTCACGAATGGTCGATGAATCAATGACTTGCCTCACCCACATGCATGTTGTTCCATTTTTTGAATCTGTCATTCACCATTTGCATGCATGATCATTCACTTATGCTTACACTTAGTATCAACATGCATTCACACTCACATTCATTTTCAGTTGCCCATCGATGAGTCTGGAAAACCTAGGCCCGGACTCTACCTCATCAAGAGCCTCACCAAGACAGCATTACGCAATCCTAAGAGGGAATACTCTGCCTTCCTCTCCAAAAATGCACATTTTTACCCAGCAGTTGTTCCCCAAGCCTGCTTTGCATAGTCTTGAGGGACAGTGAATGTTGGCCAAGAAAATTGTGTAATGTAGTCATTGAGCCTACAACCATTGCCAGCTGAGATTGTGCATTGTGAAATTCCAGCAGTCAGCATCCGGACTAGACTATGCATTACACAGTTATAGTAGTCAGTTAGTCTCCTAGCAGTGCAAATTATGCCTTGTGTAGTCTTGGTAGTTGGTCTCCTAACCTCGCAGCTGAATTTGCACAACCTTCATGATCAGTCACACATGTGTGCTGCAAGTCAGTTCTCAAGTCCATTTTGGTTTTCGACTAACAGACTGCTTTCCATGAGTGTTGCAATGTCTCTAGGTATTTTAGGTGATCATCTGCCTCTCAGTAGTGTAGGTACAATGGTTTCCAAGAGAGTGGATTCGAAGCCACCATTCAGAACATGCCTAAAGATGGAGTCAATCAAATGTCTATGAGCTTCGCTACTCTCGAAGATATCAAGTTGTTCATAGACAAGAACATCAAGATATCACAACAAGCAGCATGAACAATAGATGAAGGTAGCATACAGAACGCATCGAATACAGTGAATGTAGTGAACGTAGCAAATGTAGTGGATGCAACAAATGCAAGAGGAAGGTTGTTGATAACACAAAGGAACAAAAAAGTTGCAAGATCAAGCAGATCCACTAATAATGAAAGAAACTTTGGAGACTCAGACTATGAGGTGACGACACAACATGAAGATCGTGTGAAGACACATAATGGAACAGAAAAGGAGTTGCATGTATTGAAGTAGCAACTCAGGAACAACATGAAGTTGCACAAACAGAGGAATGAGTTGTAACAGGAACAGGAATAGTAGTGGGCGTAACGTGCACTCACGGATGAAATTGTGCCTGTACAAGTTAAACATCCATACCAACAGCTGACACAGAGCAGGCATGGTGAAAAGTTTGGTTGGCAACATGCAAGGGATTCAATAGCATGCATGTCAATGTGCACATACATTCAATCCAACCCATTAAACACACTCACCAAGGTTAAGACAAGAGGCAAGTCCAACTGGAGCTGAACATGTACTTCAGAAAGTTGATACACATGACCACCAGCACACACTTGAATATTAGCATGGACATTATGCATCAGTGCGTTTCTGGTTCATCTGCACCTAAGAACACCATGCACACATTAGTTGACAAGTTGGATGAAAGGAAGCTAAACCAATGCACCGATTGTAACAGAGGAAAGAGTTCGTTTCAGAAAGATCTCACCACGAGGTGCAACCACACCATCATGAACAACAAAGCTTGGCATCAGCTCACCACCTTCACCATTACAAAAGCATGTCAAAGAGCTGGTCTCATCACAATGGACCGAGTGTCAGTGATGTCTTGCAAGGCTTGCTAAAACCATGTTGTCTCACATGAGTACATGTTCATTGTAATGTTGAGTCATGTCAAGTGTCAATAGTTGGATGTAATATTCATAGAGTAGGTGAAGAGTCATGAGGGTAGTTGAACTATCACAAAGGGGAATGTCAAGGGTCACCCCGCCCTTTGCAATAAATAGTCCCTCATAACTTATTGTATAGGCTTTTGGTCAACCAAGCTTTTGATAAGACTATCTTCGAAAGATCTTGGACAGTATTCTAACATGCCTTGGCTTCTCCACTACACGGAGCTATTTCATCTCTTTGGAGGAGTAGGCAGATGTGGCTGTAACATTCCACTGTTGGGGCTAGCGGGTTTACATGGATGTATTGTATGATTGGAACTTACACTTCATTATATAATAAGAGCCAATGCATTTTCACACATGTATTGTATATGTTGTAATACTGATCTTTAACAATTTTAATGCATGTAGTTTTAACCTATGTTCTACATCTGAACTAATTCATTTGTTGTAATGCATAATCTATTAATGGAAATTTGTTGTATATGTTGTTATTGTTGTCTCATTTATGTCGGCTGCTCTATTAGACATCATACAAAACTTTCACATGAACCTTGTTGTGACAACCATTGCACTCGTTCAGAATGATCCGTGAGAATTGTACATTTTATCTTACCCTATATGTTGAGACTACCACATCTGAGTGGATTTCTCCACCGAAAGCCATGTATGTCCTATGTGTTATGTGTTCCTAGCCGAGTTAGGACTGACCCCTTTCAACCTAGAACTCACCTTCACCCTCATCTCAACCCACCAGTGTTAGGACCTCTCATACACCTTCCTTGACTCACTGCAACGGTCACACCCTTGCTACTAACAGAGTTATCTTACTTGTCTTTGTGCGACATCACGGTCAAGGCATTACTTTACGAGCCATTTCTAGGACTCCTATAGCAAACAGTTTGAGGTCTAATTGGGACTTATTACCAGGGATATCTCCTTACATGTTGGTGGGTCTAACACCGTCAACAAAATCATATTTTCCATCTTCTAATTCACCTTCTACTGAGTTTGATAAGAAAATCTGGTCACATTTTATAAACTTCAAAGTTTGGTTGATCAGCTCTGAATGACCTCTGAAAAGGCTTATATCCAGTACCAACTAGAGATTTTATCCATCGTTATGTCTTTTTTTCCACTTCCTCATACATTTGTTCCATCATCCTCCACTGTAATCCATCACTTCCTCCTAAGTCACCCCCTCCATCAACACCTCATGTTGTGACTTCCATACTACCTTTTGTAGTAGTTATGGCAAGATTTGATCCTTTATTTTTACCTTCTCAACTCACTGCTTTGCCTCAAAATTATAGTCATAGATTACCTTTGTTTGATGGGACAACATAAGTTATGGCCAGGCAACATATGGATAATGTGGTTGACTTTATTGATCTTGAAGAAATTGATAATGAAGATTCCAAAATGTGCATTATAGTACAAAGTTTTTTAGGGAAGGTCAAGAAATGGTTATGTTCCTTAACTGCTGATTCTATAACCACTTCCCAATAGTTAATAGACCTATTCCTAGTAAAGTGGGAAAAGACAAAGAACCCCTCTCCAAATTTTGGCCAAGTACATTGCCTTGACAAGAAATACTAATGGATATGTGCAAGATTTCATAGCCAGATTTAATAGGATATATAACTCTATCCAAAAAAATATTAAGCCTCCTCATGGATTTTCACTTCTTCATTATCTAGATTCTTTTGATCCATATATGGCCTACCAATTGAGGGAGAGAAATCCTTCCACCCTTAAAGACATGCAAAGGAACACAGTAAGTGTTAAGGTGAATATGCTTATAAAGACGTCAAAGATGAAATCAAAAAAGATGGTTACCATAAAGGTGGATCCATCCACCTCATCTGAGGGTAAACTTGATACTTTAATTAAGACAATGGAGAAGATGATGGACAAATTGACCATCACAGATAGAAAAGTAGAACCTCCAATCAAAAATCCCAATTTTAGAGGTCAACAGCAACAACCACAATATTGGATTAAGCAAAGGGAGTAGAGGGGTCAATATCAACAAGGTCAACAGCAGTTTCGTACTCATTTTCAACAAAAAATTACACAGGACCCTAATGAGGAGGAAGAGATCTCAAAGGATCAAATTCACTCTTTTTTGGAAAAGCACCAACCCTTTTTCTTGACTGAGGAGGATGAATTTTCTGAAGAATCTTATGCACCTAATGATCAACACTATGTTATCTCTACTGATGATTTGTTGGCAGTACAGACAAACGACTACCAAAGAGGTTTTCAAAATTCCCTTACCTAAGTTCAAAGCCAATATGATTTAAGAAATAGAAATGTGCCCATAACTTCAAATCAAAAAAGACAGAATTCCCAAGTAGATATTTGATGAGCCGATGTATTAAAAATAATATTGCAACTCCCAGGGCTACCAGCCTTACTTATCAACCAGGGGCTTGTACAAACTTGAAAGTAACAGTGCTATATGTACAAGTAGAAGTGAATGTCTTGTCTGTTATCACTGTTTATCTGGAAAGAGACCCCAGGGGTTCCAAGCCGAACTTCTATAGGGTCTAAAGAAGCTTAACTCTTTAATGGAAGAAAAGAAAATCTATCCTAAGGAAGAGCTACTTCTACTGCAGTATTGAAGAAAACAACATGTAATGATAAACCACACCATAACCTAACTAACCAATTAAACAACCATTCTAAGCATAATTGTTAAAACAATCACTAATCCTAAGGTTGTTATCTAAGTTGCAAAAGTAAAGAGCCTCAAACTATCCTAAGGTGCAAGAAAGCAAACTAAGCTAAATTAGTTTTCAAGTGGAAAAGAAGTTAGAGATCGAAATTGGTGAAAGGAGGACGTAAGGATGTAGTAGTGCATAGGGACTACTGGATTGATCAAAAAATAGGATATGGATGATGGAGATCTTATCACATGGATTAAGCGAATAAATGGATGAATAGGGTTAATGAACAAGATGAACAACGTGGATCATATCGTGAGGGATTTAAGTGAAGAGACGGGCAGACAGGGAAACAAATCGATGAACGACTGAGATCGTATTGCGAGGGATTAAGTGAAGAGACGGGGCAACAGGGTAACGAAGAATTGAATAACTGAGATCTTATCATGTGGATTAAGTCAAGAGATGGACAGAAAAGATCATATCACAACAAAAATAAATGTGCGGAAAAGATGGAGCGGGTTTCTAAAGTGGTAAGCAGTTTCTCGCACGCCCTCAAGGCTATAATATGTATTTTAAAATTGCACACGATTAGCCTAACTGCACAACATGTAGCATGAGAAAACCACTTTTGTCATGTGCTCTTGGGAAGATAACGACCATGCACTAATCCACACGAGATTGCATGATAGTTGTTGGATCAAGCGGGGCTGATAAGTGGTGGAGATCAGCCAAGCTAGTTTGCGATCGGGTGAAGCAATAGTCGTTGGATCAAGTGAGGTAGATTGATGGTGGGGGTTTAAAGCACATGAAATGTTGAGGCGATGTGATAGCCATCGGATCAAGTGACGAAAATCAACGGTGGGGACTTAAAGTGTGTAAAGTAAGTGGAAGACTTCATGCAAGGCAACAGTTAGAGAAAATAATGAATCGGACGGTGATTTTGAAGGTTTGTTGGGGATTGGACAGCGAGGAAGTGATGCATGAAGAATCTGTTGAAGGAGGGTTTTAAATGAAAACGACAAAAAAACGCACTAAGGCTGAACAAGTAACTACATCAAATGACAAATTCCATAGCTCATGCAAAAACCAGAAAACTTGTGTTTTTGGGGTTGCTAAAGTGTTTCTTGCTCAATTCATGGTCCCAATGGGAGGAGATGAGGTCGAGACACTTGCGTACAACCTGATAGTGATATTTTTCCTCTAACTAATCTATGAGCTAAAAGAAGGCACAATTGAAATTAAACTGAAGCACAACGCAGATGAAGAGAACCAGAAAGCTATTTAAACAAATAAACAAAAGCAGGAAGCTATTTAAGGAAATGAACAATGAAAATCAGGAATCCATGCTATCCTGGTCTATGACTAGCTCTCTAGGGTAGCCAAATTTGTAAAATACATTCTCCCTTAGGAACTCAGCCACCTTCTCTTCTATTGCTACCTTAATTGCCTTAATTTTAGCCCACTTAGTCAAATAATCAATGCACACAATGATGTGTTGGTATTGCTTTAAAGGAGGGTTGATAGGCCCAATGAAGTCCATGCCCCACTTTTAAAATCGCTCGAAAGTCACTTGAGGTTGTAGGGACATTTCATCTCTTGGAGTATGCTTTCCCATCTTTTGTTACCGATCACACTCACTAATGTATTTTTTACATGCTAATGAAGAGTAGGCCAATAATAGCCTGCTTTCAATAATTTGAATGATGTCCTCTTTTCTGCAAAGTGACCTCCAAAATTCCCATCATGATAGGTTAGAAGGATGTCAAAGACCTCCTCTTCCCTTACACACCTTCTCAAGATTTGATTTGGGCCAAGTTTGAATAGATTGCCCCCAATCCATGTGAAGCGGGCACTTTTCCTGACTATCGTCTCTATTCTTTAGAGGGATTGTTTGGTGGGAACTATGTTGATACCAGATAGTTTGCTATATCATCAAACCATGGGGAGAGAACTGAAATAGTAAACAATTTCTCATCTAGTAACTAGTCATCCACCATTCCTTCTTCACCTGTAGGAAGATTCATCCTAGATAGAAATTCAACAACAACATTTTCCTTACCATGCTTATCAACAATAGTTAGATCAAACTGTTGTAACAAAAGAAACCATCTTATAATCCTAGCATTCACATTTAGTTTGTTCATTAAATATTTAATTGTGGCATGATTAGTATGCACAAATGTTTGATAGCCTGTAATGTAATGCCTAAATTTGTTTAATGAATGCACAATAGCTAGGAGTTTGTTTTCAATCATAGTATAATTCAACTTAGCCTTTGACAAGTTCTTATTGATAAAATAGATGGCATAGGGAAATTTCTCCTCTTCCTAACCTAAGGTTTCTCCTATGGATTTGTGTGAGGCATCATCATCAAAATGAAAAGGGAGGGCCCATTTTGGGCCTCTAAGGATTGGCGCAGTAGTTAACTTACCCTTTAGAATGTCTAACACCTTTTGAAAACTCTTTGACCATATAAACTTAGAATCTTTGGCCAATGACCCAAACAAAGGAGAGGCCAACTTTCTGAAGTCCTTTATGAACCTTTGGTAGTATCCAACTACGCCTAAGAAACTCCTGACATCTCTCTGCTTTTGTGGAGGTGGGACCCTTTGGATGATTTTTGTTTTGTTTGGGTCCACCTGCAATCCTTGCTGAGATATTGAATGACTTAGCACAGTCCCTTTAGTCATTAAGAATTCACATTTTTCTGGACTGAGATACAAATTCGTTTCAATGCATTTGTGTAATAATTTTCCTAGGTTAGTCAGGGCTTCTTGAAAATCACAACCATAAGTTGTAAAGTCATCCATATAGATTTCCACTGCATCACGTACTAATTCAGCAAAAGTACTTAAGACTACCCTCTAGAAAGTGGTAGGAGCATTGCATAGACCAAAAGGAAGGACCCTATCGGTAAAAGTACATCAACAACAGGTGAATGTGGTCTTATCATAATCTTCTGGGCAGATTTGGATTTGGTTGTAACCACTAAATCCATCTAGGGAGGAAAAAAACTTCTTCCTTGGTAGGCCATCTAGCACTTGGTAAATGAAGGGTAGGGGGAAATGATCCTTCTTTGTGGCTTTTCTCAACTCCCTATAATCAACACAAATCCTTCACTTACCATTTTTCTTGGGAACTAACACTAAAGGAGAGACCCACTCACTATCTGAGATAGGGTAAATGAATCCTGCATTTAGCAGTTTTTTCAATTCTTCTTTGACTATGTCTTTAAGAGTTCGATTCATCCTCCTTTTTGGTTGCCTAATTGGTTTGCAACCTTCTTTGATGTATATGTGTTGAGTACACACTAAGGGGTGTACTCCCTGCATTTCCTTATAACTCCAACTGAAGGCTTCTAGATTTTCTCTTAACATGTTGCATATCTTTTCCTCTTCTAAAGAAGAAAGAGATGGATTAACTTTCAAAGTTTATCTAGGCCAAATTCTATGGTTTTGACATGGAGTGGGTTGGACTTGGCCAAGCATAATTCAATTGGAATATTGTTCTAGGTTTCCCTTACTTCTTCTTCTAAGGGTAGTGAACTAGGAGTTGGACTTTAAAGCAGGTGTTGAGGGATTTGATCCCCTAGGGCTTTTGGGTGGAACCCTAGTAGACTAAAAGTTGTCTAAACAAAGAAACATGTATACACACGACCATTATGCTAGCAAAATCTAATCCTAAAGTAAGAAGGACGTACCTCAGGTCCTACGTTCGGGTAGTTCCTCAAGGGTCCAAACCCTTCGTCACGTCCCTTTCGCTCCTTTGCCCTGCGAAACCAACAATTCCAAAGAATGCAGCAGTATATGGACAAAGATTTATACAAAAATCATCTTTATGTTATACAAGAAAGGAGTTAGTTATAAACTTTTTAGACATCCGTTCATACATGAAATTCAAACATGAACATCATTAACATAAAGAAGAAGCATATCGGGAATCAAGAGGTGTTTCTTTATTAGACAAATAGAAAGTACAACAAAGAGTAATATCACTTGAGCAACCTCTGCAGGCTCAAAGCTCAGCCTCCTTCTGGATCCGTCCCGCCTCAAGCCTCTAGCATATCTCCTTCCAATACTCACTCCAAGATGTCATAACTAAGGGATGAACATCAAATCACAAGGAAACAAGGGTTTCCTGTACAAATGGGGGAAGTGCAGAAGGCACAAGGGTCTTGAGACCTGATCAGGGGGAAATCTCAGTATAATAACCTTTCTCTCTCTTCTCTCCTCCCTTAGGCCTTCCCTTTGGTGTCTTTTTATAACAATTCCAAAGTAGTTTTTTAGTTAGGAATTGGTTGCGAACAGTTGAGGCCACGGGCACTAACAGGTGATCAGCAGGTAAAACCCGCGATCTCTGCCCGAAAATAAGGAGTTTTATATTTTTTAAAGTGTTTTAATACATATACGCGGGTTGGGTATATATGAACCCGCGTATACACGCGTTTAACTCAGGGCAATGTCGCGTACAGGGAATAAAAAACTATTTTTTAGATTTTGGACCAGGTCTGGAAGGAGGGGTTGCCCTAGGCCATGAGTGCAGCATCACAAACCATAATAGTGAGATTTGGAGCTATAACAGAAATGATGGAACATGATCGTTTCTTTTAGATATCAAACTACTTTCCTCTGTTGATGCACTTTTATTCTTGGGAGAATTTGATTTGAAGAAAGAAGTTGGTCTATGTCATTTGCCAAATGAGCAGGACTTTGTACATATGGTACTATTATCATGTATGATTGATTATGTTTACATTTCATTAGTGGCAAAACTTTACTTTCATGGATTATATGTGAGATTTATTATTTCTGTTAAGCATTAATTACACTTTTGTATGATGCCTAGCTGAAGTTGTGATTTTCATATCTAACTCATGATATATGCAATATATTTTATAAATTTCTTCGACTAAATATTTAGTTAAAGGAATTATCTTTTACATTATCATCTCTGTTTAGTTGTGTTCAAACTTTATTATCACATGCTAAATAGATATCCTTGTAGATCGCATATCACACAAGAACACCCGGGTTTATATTAGAATAATTTAGTTAGAGGAATTGTATTTTATAATATATCACTTAGATTATCATTATTCTATCGCAAGGCACTCATAAACCACCCACTCTCATATTAAAACCCACACTGGGAAACTAGTCCCATTATCCCCTGTTGCAGCCACCACTTTAAACGGAAAAGGAGTTGTCTTAAGGTCCAGACCAGGTGGTTATCCCACATGTTTCGGTAGAAACACAATGAAAAATCAACTTCCTTCACCACCAACTCCTACTTTTGTTGCTTAGTGTATTCCGTAGGGACCATTCATGTAGTCAAAAACTGAATAATGTATGTGAAATTATTATTTGCAATCCTGATTGAAAACAACTACACGTTAGGGAGATTGTCTTCTATATTCGTTGGTTCTTCCCCTATTTCAAAACTTGATAGATGATCAGACTCGACATTCAACCTTCTTAGTTCAACACGAACTTCAAAATCGTACTCCTAAAATAACAACAACCATCTAGAGTTTTTCCCTCCTAGGACAGGCTTATTCACCAGATATTTTAATGCAAAACTGTGAACATCTTAAAATGTGATCCCAACAAATAATGTTTGAATTTCTGCAATGCATATACCATCGCCAAGCCTTCTCTTTTCATGGTAGTGTAGTTCTTCTATGCTTTAGACAACTTCCTGCTTGCAAAAGTTATTGGGTGATCGATGTCTCCTGCATCAGGTTGTGTCAATACTACTCCCAAAGGTATGCAAGATGCATCTACATGAACATGAAATTCCTTATTCCAGTTTGAGGAAACCAAGATAGGCGCAATTACCATATTTTCTATCAATATATCAAGACTTTTTTGGCATTCTTCATTCCATTGAAAAGTCACATCTTTCTTCAATAATTTCTCCATTGGTGCAGTTATCTGTGCATATTCCTTAATGAATTTTCTATAATATATAGTGTGTCCCAATGTAGTGCGCAATTGTCTCCCTATTTTTGGTGGAGGTAAGTTCACAATGAAAACTATCTTCGCGGGATCCACTATCAAACCCTACTTTCACACAACATGCCCCAAGAGGATGCCAAAAGGCACACAAAATATACATTTCTTTAAGTTCAATGAGATTTGGTACTGCCTACATATGTCCAAATAAGCCTTAAGCTCGCAACATGTTTTTTCAACAATCCAAAGACTATCCAATCATCAAAGTATACCTCCGGGAATTTGTGTATGTACTCATTGAATGTTGCGACCACAACCCTTGACAATATAGCAGGGGTGTTCTTCAACCCAAAAGGCATCCATATATACTAATATGAGCCCCAATATGTTGCAAATGTGGTCGTATGCCTATCCTATGGTGCAATCTTCATCTGATGATAGCCATAAAATCCATCTGTGAATGAGTAGGCCTCTTGTCCTCCTACATTATCCAACACTCCATCTGTAAAGGGTGTAGGGAAGGGATATGCACACATGCATTGTTTAATTTCCTTATATCCACACAAATCTTGATTTCCCCTTTAGTATGCTTTTCCTGGACCACCATAGGACTTACCCAATTTGATTCCTCCACGGGTTCAATGATCCCTACTGTTATCATTTTATCTAACTCCTCTTTCACCTTTTCCTTATATTTTGGATTCAATCTGTAGGGTCTTTTCTTGACAGGTTTCGCATCTGGTTTAAGGGGAATCCTCATGACTCCTATATCCCGTAATATGTCCTTCATTTCTAAAATTTTTGTAAGGAATAATTCTTGGTGTTCATGTAGCAGCTCTGTAACTTTACTAACTATATCCTCATCACAGTAGTCTCCAATCGTTGTGAACTTCGATTCCTCCTCTGATCCTATATTCACCTTTTTAGTCTTTACTGGCTTCGCTATATCTGGTATTTGTGGCTCAGTTCTAGTGACTTCGATGTGTCCTCTTGATTTTGTTGTGTTGATATTGTGTCGATATTCATCTTCTTCTGCAATAATGTTATAGCATTCTAGTGCATGTTCTAGCTGCACAGTCTAATCTGGTTGATGCCATGTCAGCGAGGTCGCATTCCCAAAGATATTTTCTCTGAATATCTGAAGAGCCAAGTCTATGCATGGGAAATCATCTTCAAAACTTAATGTTAATATAAACCGTTCAACCAAATTTGCCCAATTTACAGTACCATGGCACAGTTTTGTTTATAGGTACCAGTTCATAGGAATTGTATCTAATGTGTGGATAAAATCGTGTACCCATTCCTGCTATGGAATCTCCTCCCATACTGTAGTGCATCAGTGAATATGCTCCATAGGGTTAGTTTTACCATCATATTTCACCTCTATTTCTGTATCTTTTGGCCCAAACCTGATCCACACTAATCTTCGATACTCCTGCCAATTTACTATATTTCTTTTATGTGCACCCCACCATCTAACAGGGATAGATCTCAGGGCCACATCCAAAGCTAACAACCTTTTCTATTATGGTGTTTGTCTTCAATAATCATCAAGGAAATTTCTTACATTACCTAAACCATCATAGTAAGGAAAGTTACATACCTAAGAAGTTATACAGTGAAGTGATTTAGTGATCCTTGCACATCGCCTTGTAGACACTTCGCGTAGCCTAATTTTCCAACTCTTCTTCTGAATTTGAGGTACAACAATTATCCTGCTCCTAGATCAATTATCCATATACGATGGGGTTAATCCACTCCTCATATTTGGTTGTTATCTGATAAATGTTGTCTATATCTGTTGCGCAATACTCATCTCTGACAAGCTCTGTATATCTCATCCCTTGTTATGGGTCCAATGGAACAATTACTCTCATGTTGTCCTTTTCAAATACCATTTGCCTCTTTTTTAAGTTGATTATAGCTAGATTATCAAATGCCCAATCCAGTCCAAGCAATGTTGGATAAGGGTTGATGTCATCCACAATTTCTATTACTTCAAAGTCTGCAAGAATGTGAACTCCTTCGATGTCTACTAAAACACTTGATAACCTCCCCATAGGGAAGATTTTTCTATTGGTTGGCCATCCTCAAATGAATTGGTGACCATTGTAACTTTGGCTTACCCATCAATTCCTAGGTCTACTTTGGAAAAACATTGGCATCAGATCCTAAATCCAGAATAACCTGATCCATGTCATATTCTTCGATTTGTGCAGTGAGTGTCATTTCTTTTCCAGTCCTCCTCTCAGGTCGATGTAAATTGTTAACTGCATGCATGTCGCTTTGTGGTACTTCTTTAGAAGCACAGGAATCTATCAATTCCTGGAGCCCTTCTACAACGTACTGGTTTCTTAATAGCTTCATGCAAGTTTGTAGTAAAGACTTTAAAATACCTGGATCCACATCTTGTGTCACAGTTGATATTATGTCACAATTATTCTTCTGCATTGGTTTTGGCTATGCACTAGAAGTTGAAGCTCCAACATCCATAAAGCTTCGCTTTGCTTCCATAAATACTTATTTTTCCTTCTAAACATTGAAAGAAAGAACTTTCTTCGTAGTCTTTCTTACACTTGTTACTTCAACTTCCTTTTTTCCATCTGCTTTATAATTTTGAGTCGCAACTCCACTCCTTGTTACAATATTAATGCAAAGTTCATCGGTCCTCGGTTTCATAGTTATCATCTGAATGTTCTATGTTGGTTTTTGATTATTCTTTTCTTGCATTTTTTCCATAAGTACCGAACATTCTTTAATTACATGATCAAGTTAGTTGTAATACTTACATGTCATAGTAGGATTCTGACAATCTCTTGCAAAGTGACCTCCCTGGCCGCAGTTGTAGCAGATAATATGTCCACAACCTAGACCAGCTCCGCCACCTTGACCTCTTCCTTGATAGCCACCTCAACCACAACGTCCACTTCCTTCATGTCGATGCTCTTCATCTTGCATTCTATATGTGTCAGCACTACAATCCATCATTAATTCACAAGCTTGACAATTATTCTCATCATGTCCCACCGATTTACAGAACTTGCAATATAAAAACTTTGAAGTTTGTACATATTTTTGCAACAAATAACAATCTTCTGAACGATGTTCGCCTCTAGCTCTGCATATCTCGCACTATAAGCTGGATATGATATGTGAAAATTCTTAATCCTCACAGAACCCCTACTGCAGCAAATCTGAATCTACTTCGCCTGCTTGATTTTAATATACATTATCAAGTTATTCTTCTGAATATTGGAGCAAATTACTTCTACAACCTACACTACTTTAAATTTGATTTACATGAAACAAGATAAGTAAGAAAAGAACAAGATACATAGGACACAATTTTTTTGGACAAAATAGTCCTCGGAAAAACCCAATGTGGGAAAACTGGTGCAACAACTCTCAGGGTGTATTATTATGCAGGAGAAAAGTCTAAATAAAAATATAGAATTCTCAATTGTCAATCCTTAACAAAGAAAATACTAGACAAAATACTCGTGAAACAATCTCACCCTATCACTAGAGAATCAATGACTGATCCTTAGCTCTGTGAGGTTTTGCGTCACCTTATGATGGCCTCTGCATCACCCTGGGCACCTTCTGTGTCACCCTCCTAGGTATTACACTACCTCTCTAATTTGGATCTTCTCCTGGTTGAGAATTCGACTTTCTTGCCTCCACTCTCACACCCTGGCTTCCAACACCTGAACTTCGAATTCCCTCTGCAGAATTTTGACTTCCCCTCACTGACTACATTGTCTCTACATCAGCACTGCGTAGGCCAGCGTCAACCGTCCTCTAGACGTCTTCTGTCCTTTTTACGCCTTTTATTCTTCGGAAATTCCTTCTCCCAGAATCTCATTTCCCCTCAACTGCAAGATCTCCCCAATCGATTATCCTCCCAAGAACTTCTTATCTCATAAAATTGATTTCCTCAATCTGTGTGTGTGTGTGTCTAAATGAACCCCAAGCCTCCTTCTTATACTTTTCCTGTTGAGACTTCAATGACAGAGATTAAGCCTCTAATCAACAACTAAGATTAAAACATGACTTGATCCGCCTTCTAGATCATTCTCACCCATATTTTGATTAATACCCATTAATATTTTTATTTCCCTAAGTTTAGACTTAGGAACCCCATTAAAAATATTAATTAATTTTAATAAAATACAATATAGGTGGAATTTCACCAAAGGGTTTTTGGGTTCTTTATAACTCATGTGCCTTAGCCTCTCCACTAAATTTCAAAGCTATAGCACTTATGATGCTACCAAAAACTACCACTCCATCTTATTGAGGAAATTGCTCTAACAATGTCCACTGCATGCTGCTATGCTTTTGAAGCACCTCCTTTTTGCACTGTTGTTGCCACCAACATTGTGTTGTTACTGCTATTGTACTACTTCCCATGACACCGCCACTGTCATTGCCACATCTGTATGACAACTCCCTCTCAAATGTTGCATGTACTATGTTGTTAGCACTGCCAATGCTAACACTACATTTGTACTGCAACTCAGTTGCTGAGAGAAGAACCTGAAAAACACCCAAAATTAACTGAACTTAACTATGTTTAGCATAATACCATGAATTTTGGAATCTGACTGCTCTAGTCTTTGACCCTCTGAATCTTTTGCGTTGCTACTAACTTCTGCACTATGACATCTGCATTGCTTCCAACCTTGCTATGTGCTGATCAGTCTCTCGTCTCCATCTACTGCATCTATCCTCCAAACAATCCACTGCATCTTCTTACACTAAGTCAAACTCGCTACTGGTGAATCTTGGGCTCCCGTAGCAAGGAATTGAACCAAAGAGGTGGATTCCTTGAGGATCCTTCCCACATGTAGTCCTCCTAACTACAGCTCAATATCGCCCCATATCCCTCATGGAGATGCATGGGCACTCATGGAAAACTCATCTTCGTCAATCTTTATTGGAGCGGCCTTAGGAACATGTTTCTCATCCTTATCATTTTTCCTCAAAGGACATTGGGATGCATAGTGGCTCATCTTGCCAAAACTTAAACATTTCACCTTCGAAATGTCCTTCTTTTGCTTTTGCTTGTGTTGTCCCTTTGATGCTAGAGTTGCATTCTCCTCCTCCTCCTTGGTCTTCGTGCCACTCCCACTGCTACCATTGAGGTTGACCTTTACTAGGTCCCTCCTTAATTCCTCATTTCGAAGAGCTGCCCATATCTCCTCCCATGAAGGTAGTTTTTCCCTGCCCAATATGCTTTGGACAAAGACTTTCCATTCATTCGAGACCCCATTCAGGGCTATCCTCACCATCACGATTAACTGAGGAGTGGACCCCACTGCAACAAGTTGGTCTCTAGTGATGTTGAAGATACTAGTTGACTCCTTCCTTCTGCATCAATGTTCATTGCAACTTATCTTCTAGGTACATCTTCTGTTGTTCGGAAGAGCCTTCATACAGACAACATAAGGTTTCCCATATTTCTCAGGTTGTATCCTTTCTCTGCAAGTGTGACACATGATATCAAACTCCATCAAGAATGAGCCTCTTCGCCTTCCCCTACTCAGCCTTGTACTTCTTCTTTTGATCATTGTCAGCAAGAACAACCACAACACTTTTGATGTAGGCTTCGAGATTGTACTCCTCCAAAACAGCTAAGATTTTGGTCTTCCATATGACATAGTTGGAAGCACCTTCGAACCTATCTTGATATCTGAGCCCATGCGATGCCATCTCACCCAAATGTTGAACTAACTACTCTAGACACTTCTCAGCAAGTGATAAATTCGAACTTTCTGGCAAAAGTTCTATGAGAAGAAAATTCCCCTTCTACGTGTCCTCTCTCTTTTCTAGCAGATTTCTGCCCTAGTAGAAACTACGCCCTTCAAGCACTGCATTGAGGCTTTGCGTCACTCCCTCTACCTCTGCAAACTCTTGAACTAGAAATCATACCTCTCTATCGACTCTCTCAAAGAGATATTTTCTCAGAATATCTACTTCCCAGCAAGGACTACGTAATCCCTTCAAGGGGATTCGAATTGCTGCCAAATGCAGCTTTCAGACTCACCGCCCAGCGTTGGATCTACTCTTCCCTGTTTCAAAATCAATGCTATGATACCATGTGAAAAATCCTAATCCTCAAGGAACACCTACTGCAGCAAATATGAATCTACTTCACCTACTTGATTTTAATATACATTATTAGGTTATTCTTCTGAATACTTAAGCAAATTACTTATGCAGCCTACACTACTTTAAATTTGATTTGCCTGAAAAAAGGAAACTGAGCAAAGAACAAGATACATAGGATACAATTATTTTTGGACAAAATAGTCCCCAAAAAAACCTAATGCGGGAAAACCGATGCAGCAACTCCGAGGGTTTATTATTATGCACGAGAAATTTTCTGAATACAATTCTAGGATGCTTAACTAGAAATCCTTTACAGAGAAAATATTGGACAAAAGACTGGTGAAATAATCTCACCTTGTCACTGGAGAATCAATGACTGATCCTCAACTCTTGGAGGTTCTGCGTCACCTTCTAATGGCCTCTGCATCACCCTGGGCAGCTTTTGCATCACCCCTCCTGGGTATTACGTTGCCTCACTGCCTTGGGTCTTCTATTAGCTGAGAATTTGACTTTCTTTCCTCTAGGCTCACACCCTATCTTTCAGCACCTAAACTTCGAATTCCCTCTGCAGAATTTCGACTTCCCCTCACTGACTGTGTTGGCTCTACATCAGCATTGCGTAGGCCAGTGTGAGCCATCCTCTGGACGTCTTTTATCCTTTCTCTGCCTTGTATTCTATGAAATTCCTACTCCCAGAATCTCACTGCCCCTCAGCTACAAGATCTCCCCAATCGATTTTCATCCTGAGAACTTCTCACCTCATAAAATCGATTTCTTCAATCTCTTTGTGTGTGTCTAAATGAACCCCAAGCCTCCTTCTTATACTTTTCTTGTTGAGACTTCAATGGCCGAGATAAATTCTCTAATCAACAGCTAATATTAAAACACGACTTGCTTCGCCTTCTAGAACATTCTCACCCATAATTTGATTAATACCCATTAATATTTTAATTTCCCTAAGTTTAGACTTAGGAACCCCATTAAAAATATTAATTATTTTAATAAAATACAATTCGGGTTGAATTTCACCAAACAGCTTTTGGCTTCTTTAGAAGTCATCTTCCTTAGCCTCTCCACCAATTTTCAAGGCTAGATCACTTCCGATGTTACCAAAAACTAACACAATATTCAAAGGGTTCGGAGCTCCACTAGCGATATAATTTATGAGAAGAGGGAATTGTTCTTTAGAATGGCCTTCTGATTTGCACTTTGTACACCACAACTCTTCTTTGAACTAACTCTGAATTTATTTCATACATGCATTGGTATCTCCAATAGGCGAAGCTTCTAATTTCATCTCCAATTCAAAAGCTTCAACTTGAGTTTCTATATTATGTTGTGTCAAAGGAAACCTGATATGTGGTAGCAACACAACTATGAACCATTCCTTATGTTGTTGTGGAGCTCTGTCGAAGCTCACCTGATCCAACAATACCTTGAATCTCTCGTTAAATTTCGAAATACACTCAGTAAGCCTTTGTTTGATCTCCTTTAACTCTGTGATACACTACAACGCAGATTTCGACTTCTTAAATTCTTTTACCAACATTGTTTTAATGTATGTGAATCATTTGATGTGATTGCTCAAATACTTCATGGACCACGTCAACGCTTGATCTCGGAATGTCATGACGAGTTGCACCTTCTTTATATTTTCATCATGGACTTGCTTTGATGTCCATATTGATTCGCATAAAAACCAAAATTGTTCTGGATCCTCTGATCCAGTTCCTTTAAACATAGGTAACTTAATGTCATCAACCATATTCCTTCTCAGAGGGGGAGAGGGAGGTGGAGGGGGATTCGTAAGGGGTGGGGGCTGGGGGGTAGGGGAGGTAGGGAAGTTAGGGGGATAGGGAAAACCAAAAGCACCCTGATTATTGCTAGATTCTGGCTTTGGCGAACTTTCAAACTAAAAGGGTGAATACTGCGGAGTTACTTCGGGGTTTTCAGGGAAGTTTTCTTCATTTTCAGATTCACTTAGCAGAGGGCTATAGCCAGTTTCTATGAAAGTCTTCGGATCTTACCCACAAGATCTCATTTTAGTGTCTATACTGTATTTTTTTCACAGTTCGCATTGTTCCAGTCTCTTCTTCAGATCTTCTTCCAAACATAAGTAATCTACTAATATGATTGCATTCGTAGAACTCCCTTTTCACATAAAAGCATCTTAATCTAGAGTTTTAAATATCTCAAGTACTTACCTCGCAGTCCTTTGAAAATTTTTTGTTCTGCTTCATTGTAGTACATAGTCGAGTCTAACGCAAACTCAATCCAGAAATCAACAACTCTTGAAATTTTGTTATCAACCATTTTGAGTCGTTGTATCATTTCAGGAGTCCACTCCTTAGGTTCATCACCTTTCAAACATCTTTTTTCTGTCAGTCAAACTTGAAATCAACTCGTACAATTCCACATGAAATGGACCAGAGAAAATTTCGTATTAGTCTTCTAAAATATACTTCTATAACCACCTTTTAGACGACAATTAGGGGTTTCTATTCTCCTGATTTGCAAATTCTCGTTCCTTTTGTTCTACCCACTCTTGTGTTTCCTTCTTCCACAGATGCCACATAAACATATCCCTAAAAAAGATCCCGGTCCTGGCAACAGAACCATTTGTTGGATTAGGTTGGGCTGACCTAGGTTCATATTTTATTGCACACCAACAAAATCCTCAATCACTGGCCCTCTCGGCAATGACCTGTAAGCAGATCGTTGTCTCACCCGAAGTGATTATGGGAGGATGCAGAACCAGGTTTCTGTAGCCTTGAGGGATGATGTGATGTGGTATTTTTATGTTCTTTAATTCTTAACATACATAGATTACTTCATATGGTTGGATTATCTACTTAACCATGCCATTAACAACCATAAACAATACTGCGCATAAGTAAATATAACCAAAATACTCAACGGAAAGCGAAAGATACATAATAATCATACACAAGTTGTGTCCATCAAAATTTTACTTCTTATATTAATTATTAGGAACAATGTACAAATCCTTCACCTGCACACCCAGCTACGGGTGTCTGCGCACTCAGTTGCAGACTTTAGGTCTTCGCGCACTCAGCTCCGGAGCCTTTCCTTCAAGACACAAACATAGATTACAGAGGTATTTCCTTATGCTTCTATCATATCATTATTATCTTCTTTTCTTCGACTGACATCCTTACTCCTATATATACTAATTACATTAACGGGTATATCAAAATACCATGGTCCTCTTAAACAATCAACTAATGCCCAAACCCATTACAAAATGTAGGGACTTCGACCCACCCTAAAGCCCCTAAAACATCGTGCGGTACATAGCTCCGTGGTATCGTGTACTCTGCTCCCTAAAATGTAGAGTTTGGACCAAAACTTGGGTCGAGATAGGCTGCGTCCAACACATTGTTGGAACCATAGTTGCTTGCATTAGTTGGAAAGTTGTTTGCCACCTTATGTGAACATTCTGCCACCTCTTCCAATGAGCTAAGAATGGTATCTTTTGATGGAGACAAATGACAAAAGTTGCCTCCTACATTAAAAATTTCCTCTTCTTGCTTTAGAATCTTTTCCAAGGAACTTTTCAATATATTGTTGAACTAATGTCAAAGACAACATGGAATCCTCCTTCTATTGATAAACCCCTCAGGCTATCAGGATGCATAACTTTGATATCACTATAATGTAGACTATACCAAACAAACTTTATGTGTGTGTGCGCGTGTGTCTTTCTCGTTCACATGTTTTAATAAACACTTTACATGTAAAATAATTTTTGTACACCCTTTTGCTTTCCAACAAGAGAACTTTCATCATAAATATATTACGTCAAATAATTTACATGAAATTAAGTAAGAAACCATCATTCAATAATTAAACTCAATTAAGCCCTTTGGGGGGGTAGCTCAATTGGCGATGACTATGAAATTGAAGTGTTATGTGTGAGGAGGTTTGAGGTTCAAATCCCCCTAATTCACTTGTGCATTCATAAGGGGCATACATAAGTACCTAAAGGTTATAGTGGTAGCAGTTGGAATCACACTATGTCACATGAGTAGGAGACCAACCTAGTTACAATCCCTAAAAAAACTATTAAACTCAATTAAAACAACAACAACTCAGCCAAATATATTTATTTAGATATAGAATTACATGCCAATCTTTCTTGGATACAAAAATATGAAACCTATGAATAAACCCCCAAAAATTAGCATGGATTGGCTTAACAATGGGGCCTCCATAAAGAGAAATGTGGCCTCTCCAATAAGAAAGCAACCTTTATAGAGAAGTACAACCTCGACAAAGAGAAACTCGACACCCACGAGCTAAACTTGGCCTCTGCGAGAGAAATCCAATCCCCATAAGAGAAATGCAACCTTTACAAGTTAAGATTAAACCCTCATGACTACAACTTATCCTCTGTGAAATAACTCGCCCCCCATAAAAGGAATACAACTTTTGAAAGGTGAAATCAACCATCCCATGAATGGACTTGGTCTCTGCAAGTGAAAATTGACCCCTACAAGATAAATATGACCTTTACAAGAGAGAAAATCAGTCCCCCACGAATTGAATCAACCTATGCAAGAAAAACTCAGCCCCCCACAAGAGGAATGTTTCATGTGCAAAGAGAAACTTGACCTTCATGAACTAAATCAACCTTTGCAAGAGAAACTCAACCCCCCATTAGAGAAATGCAGCCTGTGTATAAGAAACTCATCCTCCATGAACTGAAATTAGTCCCTACAAATGAACTTTACCTGCAATAGTTCAACCTCTTCTCACATAAAGAAATTTAGCTTCACCATGATAAGATCTTCAGGGAATAAACTCGACCCAACAAACTTAACCTCAAAAAATAAACTCTTCCTCACTGAATATTTCATTCTCCAATGAATTCAGGCCATGTCAAAGAAGAATCCCACCTCCAAGAATTAGGGCTCAACCTCCTTAACTTAATTTGATCTTTAGAAATCATCCTCGGCACTTCCACGAATCAAACTCAATGTCCACAAGGGAAATCACGCTTAAAATTTTACCCCAGAGTATGACAAAAGTAAAGGCATTTTTTTAGCTCTACAAACATATGCCAATAAGTTTCTTCAATAAGCGCTTGTGAGTGGATTTGTGTGATCCCTCCTTCTCCTTCGATTGAAGCACAATTGAGAGATCTAATGTGATCCCTCCTTGTTGATTGGTTAGTGTATATTGTTGCAACACCGAAACTAGTATGGCTGGATCAAATAGGGTGGATCTCGCACCATCGAAACTATCCACCTTACATGGGTTCACACCCTTACATTCAATCTCAAAGATCTTACAATCAATAACAAATACAATCACTAATGCATGCCCAAAAGTGAGCTCCAATTGTCCTTTTATAATTTTTATCATTAGAATACCATGGGTCATTAAAGTACCATGGACCTACCTTTTTACCTTTTTTCCTCTCAATAATATCAAGTGACTTTGTAAAGTCACTTAATAGCACCATTTTAATTTAATTATTCATTTCACTTTTCGATGATGTTTTCTCCAAGTGAAAAAGAACAATTAAACTAACCCTATTGGAAAGGGACATTATACACAACTAGAGAGTTAAAAAGCAAATGAGAAACCAAACTAAACAAAACATAGAAGTGAATATCTACTAGGAGGCGCAATTGTCGGATAACTCTTACTCCACGAAGAGCCATAATTTCATTGAATGAATAACATTGGTTACTAGTAGATTGCCTTTCATGTGCCATGTGATACCATAAAACTTGTTTATTTCCATTTGCCGCATGAATTGACATTCCTTCATTCTCTATGCATGTAGGACAAATCCATTCGATAATCATGGATCGTCAATAGTGCTAGTCATGGATATGCATAAACTCCACTTGAAACTAACATTTAACACAATGCTATGAAATAAAATTGTTGCCCTCGATCTCCAATCTCTACCCATTGACAAGGATGATGAAAGTTAAATGTTATTAGGGGAGCGTAATGCCTCATCCCATCCATTAATGCACAGTGGGGCAATGGTAGTACACCTCTCCCCCCCACATGTCCACTAACAAATACTCCACTTGGTGGAGTTGATGTCAATGGTTGCTTTGAACCATAATTTAACATTAATTACATAATTAATTCATTTAACTAGAAGTTTCAATAAAACTTTATACTTGATCGATCAAATATGTTAAAAATAAACCTTTTTTACACCTGCCTTTGATATTCGTGTTATTTTTTTTACACGACCAAGAGAGCTTGACCTAGCCACCATTTCAACTACTGGTCCTCTGTGTTTCTGGCCGTAGGCCAGCCTCGGCCCTCTAGTTCTGCTCTGGAGGGCTCCTCCATTATCATAGGTGACAGGATCTTTTCCTCAAGAAGCGTGGCGTCCCAAGGTTTCGCGGTGCTTCACCCAAAAGATCTGCATGCTAGAAGCGAGCAGTGTGCTATTGGGTTTTCGAGTGTCTGCCTGCGCGGCCTTGCGGCTGTAGCTTTCCTTCGCTCAGTCCAGCAGCGCCTTTCTCATGGAGTCTAGCGGGGGCCCTATCCCCCCCCCTCATCCCGCCTCTGGAGGTTTCCGCGTTCAAAGCTATGATCGTTGTAAGTTCGAAGCGCGCTCCCTTGGCTAGTCAACAGAAATTTATCAAGAAATTAGACTATATCCCCACGGTTGCCCTTCTTGAAGAAGAAACTTGCAAAGCTGCTCTAAATCTAGCTGAGAGAGGCTAATAGGACAGTTTACGGGCCTCTGGCCTTCCCCCAAGTCGGTGGAGGACTGGACCCAAAGAAATTGGTCTCCCTTGATCAAAGAGGGGGTCAAAAGCTATTTTTTGGGCAAAGGATTCTTCATATTCGTTTTCAAAAACCCGGATGATAGAATTCTAATCTTCAGAAATGGTCCTTATTTTATGGGACCGCAGGGTCTATATCTAAACAAATGGTCCCCTGATTTTGATCCCTCCGAGGACGTCCCCTCTGCTGTCCCGGTTGGGTGCGACTTCCCCATCTACCTCTTCACTGTTGGAACCAAAAAACTCTTCAGATCATCGGTAGTGCTCTAGGAAAATACATAGATCAAGCTGCAAGAAAAGACTAGTACTCATGTGCCCGAATCTGTGTAGAAGTGGACTAGAAGAGGGTTTGCCTGAAGCAATTAAGCTCACTGTTGTTGGGTGGACTCACGTCCAGGAACTGGATTACGAACAGCTCCCTTTCAAATGCAGACATTGCCATGGCCAAGGTCATTTTGCAAAGCACTGCAAGAAAAAGGCAAAGGAGCAGACAGAAAAAACAAACGAGGGTCAATGGACAGTAGTCCAAAAGCTACCCATCAAAAAAAGGGAAATGGCAAAGGTAACACGTCCAGAGCTCCAAGCAGTTCCAAGCTTAATCAAGAAAAGGATGCAACCCCGAACGGCGCAGAAAAATCCCAGACCAATCTTGCAAGCTCGACCCAGGAAAATTTGGAACACATAGAAGTCCCCCCTTCCAACAAAGATGGAGAAGAAGCTATACAGGTCGAGACCTCACAAGCTAGCCCCTCCAACCCCTCATATGCTGAAGTAACAAGGAAAAAGCAAGTAGAAATCTCGGGTTCTTCAGAGGATGAAACCTTCGAGCATCCTTCCAAAAGAGCAGGCAGGAAATCTCGCAAAGAACTAAGGGAAGAGGAGGCTGAATGACTTAAAGTTCAAGGAAGCTAGTCCAGCATAGAAATGTCCATTGGAAGAAACACCAGACCAAGGCCTTCTAAGGGAGGCCCTATCCCCCCCTGAAGTAAATTATGAAGCTCGCCTCTTGGAACTGCAGAGGATTGGGGAATGCCTCTAAAGCTGAAGTAGTTATGGATCTCCTGAAAATAGAACCCTTAGACATCCTCATGCTCCAAGAGACGAAGATAGAAGGGCGAGATCTTCTAGATATCAGCAAGTCAAAATGGAAGAAAAGCGCAGGCAAAGAAGTAAGTTCAAGGGGATCTTTCGGAGGGCTGGCAACTCTTTGGATAGAAGATTTATTTCAGCTAAAAAAATCTCATGAAACCCAGCATTAGATCTTCACGGAGCTGACACACTGTGCAAGTAAGCTGACCATCTCTCTATTTAATCTTTATGTCCCTGTCATATACTCTGAAAAACGAGAATGCTGGAACTCTCTCTCAGCTTTTTTAGAATAGCATAATCCAAGCAATATTATCATAGCAGGAGACCTCAATATAGTCTTGAAAACAAAAGAGAAGAGGGGTGGCTCCAACAGCAGAGATCCTATGCTGGCCTTTGTGGAAGAGCTCTCATAGCAATGGGACATTTTAGACTTCAATCTTATCTGTGGTCTTTACACTTGGTCCAATAATAGATCTGGGATGGATCACATTTTTGCCCGCCTGGATCGGTTTCTGGTCCAAGGCTCCCCTATGATGAATAAAAAGATAATCAATACCAAAATTCTTCCTAAGTTGACCTCTGACCACAAGCCGATCCAGCTTCTCCTAGAAGATGAAGAAGATCTAGGCCCTCTTCCATTCCGCTTCAACCCCTTATGGATTGAGAGAGAAGGCTTCACTGACATTGTGAAAGAAGCCTGGGCCAAAACCTTCTCAGGGTCTTCAAGTTTTGTATGGGAGCAAAACTTAAGGCCACAAAACATGCTCTTAAGGATTGGATAAGGAAACCGGTCCCTACTCCAACCAGCATAAGAAAAGAAGCAGTGTATACTCTGGAGACCCTGCAAGCAGATATGGAAAGCAATGAGATCACATCAGACCTGTTGGAACAAGAAATAAAGGCCCAATGATCAACTTACCGATCCTTCTGAAAAGAAGAAGAATATTGGAGAATCAAATCCAGAAGTTTGTGGCTAAAAGCAGGGGATCTGAACACCTCCTTCTTCCACAGACAATATAGAGCACGACTATCCAGGAATCACATCTCAATAATAAAAACAACAGAGGGCCATGTCAGCAAAGGCTTCACCCAAGTCAAAGCTGTTGCTGATAGCTACTTCAAGAATTTATATAGTGAGGGATCTCAGGTCTACGAGGAGGAAACAACAAATTTCCTCTCTAACATTCCACATCTCATCAGATCTGAAGATAATGCTGCTCTTTCCAGCGAGGTAACAGAGGAGGAAATCATCAAAGTTATCTGGTCCATGGAATCAAACAAGGCTCCGGGCCCAGACGGATTCACAATACATTTCTATAAAGCCTGCTGGAATATCATTAAAACGGATCTCCAAAAAATGATAAAGAGGTTCATGACAAAAGCTAAGATCGGTGGAGGAACCAACTCCACTTATCTAGCCTTAATTCCCAAAGACTCCAATCTAGAAACATTTGCTAGATTCATACCTATATCGCTTTGTAATGCATCTTACAAAATTCTGGCCAAACTATTAGCAAATAGGATCAAGCCTCTGCTCAAAAGGTTGATCTCCAGTCCCCAAGGTGGTTTCGTGGAAGGCAGGCATATCCTCGACAATGTCATTCAAGTTCAGGAGATAATCCATTCCAGCAAACAGAAAAAAGAGAAAGGTATGTTGATAAAATTAGATATGGTGAACACGTTTGACAGAGTAAATCGCTCTTTCCTCATTAAGGTTCTCCTCTCCTTTGGCTTCTCTCCCCACTTTGTTCAACTTATAAATTCCTGTATCGATAATTCGTGGATCGCCCCCTTGTCAATGGACGTCCTTCAAATTTTTTTCAAGCTCGGAGAGGCATCAAGCAGGGATGCCCTCTCTCTCCCTTCCTGTATATCTTAATGGCCAACTCTCTCAGTAGAAAACTCACAGCTGAAAGAATTGCTGGCTCCCTTCCTTGTCTCAAACCCTCCTCAACTGTTGATCCTCTTAACCATGCGCTCTTTGCAGATGATTCACTTCTCCTCGGAGGTGCGTCTACCAGAATCGCCAAAGCTTTCGACACTGTCCTAAAAAGCTACTGTAGAGTTTCAGGAGCACTGGTCAACGAGAGCAAGAGTGAAATCTACAGCTAGAACACTGATCAACAAGAGCTCATAAGCATCTCAAACCTCCTGGGGTTCAAAGGACATGCTCACTGGGATCGGATCAAATACCTTGGACTCCCCATCACAAATGGATCTAACAGGAGGTTGCTCTGGACTAACATCATATGCAAAATCAAAGCAAAAATAGCAGCTTGGGATGGCTTTTGGTTAACTGAAGGAGGAAAAGTTATTTTAATCAAGTCACTATTGTCCATGCTCCTAATTTATCAAGCTGCATTCTTACTAGCCCCTAGAAATGTTATGGATCAGATATCTAAACTTTTAAGAGATTTTTTATGGCAGGGAGGGAAAGGTAATGAAAGAAAAATGCACTTAGCTAATTGGGAACTGGTAAAAAGGCCGATCGCAAAGGGTGGCCTCCAAATTCATGACCCCTCCCCCGTTAACCTTGTGTTGGGAGGAAAGCTCCTGCGGAAAATGGCACATGAGCCCAACCATCCGATCAACAGTACTCTACTGTCAAAATATGCCCACAATTCATTTTTCAGAAATTTGCATTTTGACCCCCCTGTTAACAGCTCGCAGGTCTGGATTCTCTGCTTTAAAAGTAGTATCTTCTTCAAAAAATTATTGTACAGAGTGTCGGGCAATGACAAGCGAACCAATTTGTGGCATGATCGAATCATGGGGCGCGATCCTTTGGAGGATAACGAGGATATTTCAGACTCAGAAATTGGTTGATTTGTGCAGGTATCAACAGCTTATACGATCTCTCTGTTTGGAATCACCGGGGAGAATGGGCCGGATGGGACTTCCATGGCGTCCCTGCTTGGTTAACGCCCCAAAAAAACCTACTTTCCGAGCTGTTGGAAGATTCCACTCCCGAAAACTGATACATGAAAGACAGTTGGGCTTGGGGACAGTCAGGCATATACTCCACAGCAACATGCTACAAAGCTCTTCAGGACTCAAAGAACAGCAGTCACACTCCGGCCTTTTAGAAACTAGTCTGGGACAATCTAGCTCTTCCAAAAGTGAATTTCTTTTTCTGGACACTGGTTCACAACAAAATTCTAATAGGAGACAATTTAGAGAAAAGGAACATTGCAGGGCCTCATAGGTGTGAGCTATGCAAAAGAAACCTTGAAACTGCCCAACATTTATTCTTGGATTGCAATTTTGCTAAGGAAGTGTGGGGTCTTACTCTTTTGGATCTTTAGATTCCCGCTTTCCCTCAGAGCACTGTTGCTGAACTGTTCGCCTCTTGGAGCAATTTCTATCCTCGTAGCATCCCCATCAAATCTTTCTGGCGTAAAGTTTGGACAGTTATTCCCAAATTTGTTTGTTGGCCGCTTTGGTTGGCTCGTAATGATCAGATCTTTAATGGACTTTGACATTCCCCTCTTCTGGTCGCAGTTAAAGCTAAAGCCTTCCTCTTGGAAGCAGCCCAACAACAGTTTTTTAAAGAAGATCCATTGCTCCTTCCTGAAGAAAGGAGATGGCTTTTCCCCCTCGAGCCTTCTCCTCGAAAGTTCCTTCTCACTCCTCAAACAGCAAACCCCGAATGGCGTAAAAGAGACTTTGAGGATTCTTTCATAAGTTGGTGGAGGTCCAAAAATCTTACCACAATCTTCTTCGATGGGGCCTCCAAAGGAAACCCCGGGATCGCTGGTGCTGGAGGGGTCATTTATTCTTCGGATGGGAGTTCAAGAGACTGCTTCTGTTGGGGTTTAGGCCATAAAACCAACAACCAAGCAGAGATATTTGGTCTTCTCAAAGCTTGTCTTATAGCAAGAGAAAAGGGTGTCAAAGACCTCCAAGTCTTCGGATATTCGGAGATTCTAATAAAAAATTAAATACGGAGTACCTCTACAGCAATGCTAGTCTCAACAAAATTCTGGGAAGATTCAAAAGAGTCCTTCAAGAATTCACCTCCTACAAGTTCTATCATATTCTCAGAAACCTGAATGGTGAAGCAGACTAGATGGCAAACAAAGAATGCTCTCTCATGAAGGGGCAGCTAATTATAAACGACGACAATTCCTTGAAAATGTTGCAACTTAAAAGCTGAATTTGTTGGATGTTTTCTTTGTAACTGGGGCTGCCTCGGCAAAGACCCCTTCTATCTTTTTCAAATAAATAAAACTTATAACCATTACAGTTAAAAAAAAACAAAACAAAACAAAACAAAACAAAAAACAAAAAACAAAACTTTTTTACTATATGAAATATATTTCTCTATTTTCAAAAGAAAAAGAAAAATCACACACGTGAAATGCAAACTAAATGTAATCAAAGAATAAATTGATTACCATAATCCTGCCTTGGTAAGGACTAATAATAATGGAAAAATATTAGTCAAATTCATCTCATTTCACCAAAAAATGATATAAGCATTTATACAAACATTTATTCTCAAAAAGTTGTGCTCAAATACATTATTTTATGCAATGTATAATAATGTTTTGGAGTTGTATATACTTACATATAGATCTATCAAGTGCCAAAACGAAACAAATCCCATGAGGTGCACATCTTTATTAAAGTTTTGCACTCTATAAGACGTTTGCACCTCAAGAATCATGGTCACTTGAATTAACCCTCAAATTTAGCAAAACATGTCTATATATATGTATGAGAGAGATTTAATATATACACTTATTATAAAAAAATGTTACGTAGAAAAAAGTAAAATAAAATACATCACTATTCTCATGAAATTTTCACTTATAAATTTTAAATTTTACTACCTTGAATATCATTATAACTAATTTTAAAATGTTTCAAAATTTATATTTCAAAAATTTTGAAATTTTAATATTTAATAAATTTTGAAATTAATATAAAACACTGGTTGGTTCGTAACACTTCGGCCAAGAATTTCTCTTATGTGATTTCTACCGAAAGAATTTTCTTAATTCATTATGGATCACAAAAACCTGAATTCAAAAATATACAATGTAGTTAAGATGAGAAAAAAATACATATAAAATTATATTTTAAATTTTAATGGTTTGATAGAATTTGATTATAATATATATATACATATGTGTATATACAGATATATATATATATACACACATATATGTATATATATGTATATACATATATATACATATATGTGTATATACACACACACACATATATATACACATGTGTATATATACATATATATAATATATGTACATATACATATATATAATATATGTACACACACACACACACACACACATATATATATATATCTTTGGCTAGAGTAGTGAGGATATATTTCATCAAGATTTTAAATGACTCAAAACTAATACAACAATAGGGAAGAAGCCATTATAGCAATGATTATCAAGGCACTATATCTCATCATGTCACTAGATGGAAATTGGACCTGTTACAACAAGAATTATCAAGATATTATAGCTCATCATGTGACTAGTGGGTATTTGCATGAGGGTGGAAAAAAGTAATAGCCATTATCATTGGCTGAATTTGAAGAGGGATGTAGCAGAGTTTGTGGCGAGGTGTTTCGACTATCAGCGAGTGAAAGCAAAATGTAAACATCTAGGTGGACTGCTACAACCGATTACGATTCCAGAATGGAAATGCGAGGTCGTTTCCATGGACTTCATCACAGGGTTGCCAAAGACAATAAAGCATCATGATTCCATCATGGTCATTGTGGACAAGTTAACAAAGGTTGCACACTTCATTCCGGTGAAGTTTACTTTCTCAGCTAGTGATGTGGCACAAGTGTTCATCAGAGATGCGTTAAGCTACATGGCGTTCTGAAGAAGATTGTGTCAGACAGGGATGTAAAGTTCACTTCAAAGTTTTGGAAGGAGTTATTTGCAGGTTTGGGTACAGAGTTGGCCTTTAGCACAACTTATCATCCGCAAACAGATGAACAGACAGAGAGGGTCAACAAGGTATTATAGGGCATGTTGAGGATGTATGTGATGCATTAGCAGCGGAAGTGGGAAGAGTATCTCCCCTTGGTAGACTTCGCATACAACAACGATTATCAGTAGTCACTGAGGATGAGTCCTTTTGAGGCATTGTATGGCTAGAGCTGTAACACTCCTATCAGTTCAAGTGACCCAGTTAACAGAGTATTGATTGGACCAGATATGTTGGTAGACATGGAACAGGAATGCAGGTAATCAAGAAGAATCTAAAGGCAACAAAGGATAGGCATAAGTGTTATGCAGATAGGAACATGTTGTTCAAGGAGTTTCAAGTTGCGAAACAAGTGTACTTGCCCATCAAACCAAAGAAGAGCTCCTTGCGGATTGGCTCATGTGCCAAGCTCACACCACGATTTTATGGACCCTTCAACATCATTGAGAGGATTGGGTAAGTAACCTATCGACTTGGATTGCCTCCAACACTGAAAGTCCATGATGTTTTCCATGTATCTTTGCTTAAGAAGTATGTTAAGGATGTTGATCAAGTGATTGACTAGTCTGTATTATAGGTGGAACTAGATGGAGAATTCTAGTTGAAGCCTCAGTGTGTATTGCAGAAAAAGGTGGTCATGCTCCATAACCGATCAATCAAGCAAGTTAAAGTGAAATGGAAGCACTTTGGGCCTGATGAAGCTACATGGGAGATGGCGGATCAAATGCAGGACATGTATCCTTCCTTGTTTTCCAGGCAAAGCAACTAATATGGTGGTGTGATATATGCTTTATGGTGGTTTGGTATATGATTTATGGTGGTTGGTATTTGCATTATGGGGGTATATGCTTTATGATGGTTTGGTATTTGATTTATGGTGGTTTCGTATATGCTTTATGATGGTTCGATAGATGCTATATGATGTTTTGATATATGCTTAAACATGGTGTGTAGTATATGTTTTGATATATGCTTTGGTATATGATTTGGCATAAGTTTGGTATATATATTTTTTTGATGATGTTTTTATATGTACACCTATGTATGGATGTAAATACAGTAACGAGCTATGTTATAAAGCTCCACTATGCGGTATGGGTGTCATGTTATTATGTTATCATGTGGTTATGTTATCATGAAGTTATGACGTCATGTGAGTTGGCATTCAACATGATGATCATTGTAAATATGGTAACGAGTTGTATTATAAAGCTCCATTATGTGATATGTTGTCATGATGTTTTGTCTTGAGCAGGTCTTTCATTGTAAACACTGCATCGAGCTATGATATAAAGCTCCATGAGTAATATGTCTTCTTTTAGCAGGTTGCTAAGGTATATGTGTGATTGAACACCGAGGATGGTGTCCTCCAAGGGGTAGGGTTTTGTAACAACCTTGGTGAAAATTCCATGTAATAAAAGTTAAAAACAATAACAACAGTCGATGGGACACTTATTCCAAGCTGAAAGTTGGGCAAGACATCCTAGGGGTGTTCGTTTGGTTGTTTATGGCTAAGGAAATTGGCAAAGGCAATGGTTAAGGCTTTGGAAAGGCAGAAAGACATTTTTGGCACATTTATTTATGAAAATAATGGAAATTAGGAGAAAAAGGAGGTGAAAGGTCACAGGTTGCATCTGAGGAGGAAAATGAAGGAAAATAATGGAAAATGAAGAAAATAGAGGCCTCATCCATAAAAAGGCTTCCGAAGATCAGTTGGTAACCTTTTTTAAGTTCAGTTTTGGAGGTCTTTCATTATTCTCTCTCTCTCTCTCTGATACTCTTGGATGGTTAGAGTTTTCTTAGAGCATTCTTGGAGGGTGTGGCATACTTGGATTCTTGGATTAAGAAGGCAAAGGAAGAGTAAGAAAACGCAAGAAGGCATCGGCATCAGTGACTACATCATATTTGCTTGTAGGTACTGAGTTGAACGTATGTTTCCTTAACTAGCTTTGGCATGCATGGCATATGCATGTGGTTTTTTCGTTGTGATCTGTCATTGGCATGGAGGATGGCCAAGATTGATAGTGGATTGCCTAGCCTTGCCATTTCCTGGATAGCCACGGTGATTATGGGCTTGTTTCCTTATTGTGTTTTTGGTTGGTTCTCATGTTTTCTTAGCTTTGGTTGAGTTATCAATCTTGTAGCCTTGGTTGGACAAACGCTCTGGAGACCTTGAGGTGTTTAGCTTCTAGTCCCATAGCCTTGGTTAGACAAATGCTATGGAGCCCGGTAAAAGTTGTGGGTTGAGTTACTAGTCCCATAACCGGGTTGGACAAAGGCTTTGGAGCCCTGGATGGCTGGGATAGAGAACAATTTGATGATGGTTTTGTGATATCCGATCGCAAGTTGGAATAATTGTTTGATGGGTTGAGGTGGATGGCCTTTGGAAGCCTGGATGGTTTTTTATTGGTGTGTTGTATGAGATCCCACATTCATGCTTGGAATATGACACAGGGGTGAATGGCTGAAGAGAGATTTGGCTCAGCCATTCTACGGTTGCATGGAAAATGGAAATCCCATCCCGGGTTTTGGATTTTTCATCATCAATGGAAGGTTATTTCTCCTTATATTTCTATGAGCATTTTGATGGATTGTACATGGTCTCTATGGTTGTAATTCCATGAGTATTTATGTCCCTATTACGATGGTTATGTATGTTTTGAATAATTGACCGGAGAATCCACAGTTTTGTCATTTTTGAACCGACGTTTCGAATCCCAAGTGGGATCCATCTTCAGGATGAGAGAATGATGATGACAGAAGAGCAGCGGAGAGGAAATAAATAGATAAAGGATGGTTTTGAGGAATTGTAAATCTGCTGCTCTCCTTGCTATCCTCACTCTCGATTTTTCGAGTAAAAGGATATCACTCCAGGTATCCCCTCCGTACTGGGATAAGATTATGGATTTCAGATTTCTGTGGCTTGAATCTTTTGAATAATTGACCGGAGAATCCACAGTTTTGTCATTTTTGAATCGACGTTTCGAATCCCAAGTGGGATCCATCTTCAGGATGAGAGAATGATGATGATAGAAGAGCAACGGAGAGGAAATAAATAGATAAAGGATGGTTTTGAGGAATTGTAAATCTGTTGCTCTCCTTGCTATCCTCACTCTCGATTTTTCGAGTAAAAGGATATCACTCCAGGTATCCCCTCCGTACTGGGATAAGATTATGGATTTCAGATTTCTGTGGCTTGAATCTTTTGAATAATTGACCGGAGAATCCACAGTTTTGTCATTTTTGAACCGACGTTTCGAATCCCAAGTGGGATCCATCTTCAGGATGAGAGAATGATGATGATAGAAGAGCAGCGGAGAGGAAATAAATAGATAAAGGATGGTTTTGAGGAATTGTAAATCTGTTGCTCTCCTTGCTATCCTCACTCTCGATTTTTCGAGTAAAAGGATATCACTCCAGGTATCCCCTCCGTACTGGGATAAGATTATGGATTTCAGATTTCTGTGGCTTGAATCTTTTGAATAATTGACCGGAGAATCCACAGTTTTGTCATTTTTGAACCGACGTTTCGAATCCCAAGTGGGATCCATCTTCAGGATGAGAGAATGATGATGACAAAAGAGCAACGGAGAGGAAATAAATAGATAAAGGATGGTTTTGAGGAATTGTAAATCTGTTGCTCTCCTTGCTATCCTCACTCTCGATTTTTCGAGTAAAAGGATATCACTCCAGGTATCCCCTCCGTACTGGGATAAGATTATGTATGTGTTTTATGACTGTAACCATGTATAACTTTCCTCATGTTTTTACTTGAAAATGACCAATGTATCTATGACCTAATGGATAGAATGGCAGTTGATGCATTAAGGAATCAATGGTTCTTAGTGATTCCCAGCTAAGTATGAGATTCGTTATGCTCATAACTGTTAATTTGTTGTAGATCTAACTCGGAAATATATTATAGATCTGATATGAAAATATAAGATAAAGCAAATAAACCCAGAAATAATATAAAATGATTCTTTATTGATCAAACCCTTAAGATAGGGCAACACCATACATTCACTCCTCAAGGAAGGAGAACACTCCACAAGCCATACGCTTGTACATACAATAATCCTTGACAATATTTCTTGACACGGAGTCTCTAGCCTCTATATAGGCCTCATACATACAATACCATGGATCATTACTGTAGAGCGATAACTAGGGTCTCTCACACCACCAATTATTCCACATTATTAAGTCAATCCGGGATCATTTTGTTCTTTCAAGGAGTAACTCAATCCGAGGCTGTTTTGCCCAAGTAATGCTCGGTAGTATAGCGCTCTAATGAATTGAAAGGAAACAGACACTAAACTGTAACTGAATCAACTCAAAGATAAAATCACA